>JXCR01115637.1:3927-28840 GCA_002079205.1 Phalaenopsis hybrid cultivar | reverse complement strand
TAAAAACTTATCTCAAGTCCTCCACCAAACTCTTCAAGTTCCTTTTAATCTGTTCTATTTTACAATCAGTCAAAACAAAATAATAAAAAGGATCAAGCAAATAAAAGTTGTTCCTGAAAATTTCTCCAAACTAACTCCCCAGAAAAGAACTTTCAAAACTTGCCAATATTTTCAGAACTCTTTTCTAAGTCCTCTCTTCTTTCTTTTATAGTTTTCCAAGGGGTGCCTTGGAATCTCTTCAAAATGTGTCTTGATTCGATGTATTTGCCCAAGAGATGCATCCTTTCATGATACTTTTTATCCATGGTGGTTACAACCACCTATTAAGCCAATGGGTGCCTCAAAAACCTTTTCAAATTTCTTGAAAATAGATTTTACTCGTCTAGTAACTACCACCGGCGCTTAAGCGCGGGGTCTCGGTGCTTAGGCGCGGCTTTCTCTATTTAACTAGCGCTTAGGTTCCAGAACTCTTTTGTATAATTTTTCACCTTTTTGCTCCAAATTTGATCCTTTTTCACTCCTTCAAGCATATTTTTCATTTTTTCTTGTATATGTAAGAAAAACACAAAAATACCTTCCATTAAAGCGTAATATCTCAAAAATAGGTCTAAAAACGAGTCTAAAAACATTATCTATTTTAGGTATATCACTAAGCAATGCGAAATTGGATGCNCAAACTCTTCAAGTTCCTTTTAATCTGTTCTATTTTACAATCAGTCAAAACAAAATAATAAAAAGGATCAAGTAAATAAAAGTTGTTCCTAAAAATTTCTCCAAATTAACTCCCCGGAAAAGAACTTTCAAAACTTGCCAATATTTTCAGAACTCTTTTCTAAGTCCTCTCTTCTTTCTTTTATAGTTTTCCAAGGGGTGCCTTGGAATCTCTTCAAAATGTGTCTTGATTCGATGTATTTGCCCAAGAGATGCATCCTTTCATGATAATTTTTGTCCATGGTGGTTACAACCACCTATTAAGCCAATGGGTGCCTCAAAAATCTCTTCAAAATTCTTGAAAATAGATTTTACTCGTCTAGTAACTACCACCGGCGCTTAAGCGCGGGGTCTCGGTGCTTAGGCGCGGCTTTCTCTATTTAACTGGCGCTTAGGTTCCAGAACTCTTTTGTATAATTTTTCACATTTTTGCTCCAAATTTGATCCTTTTTAACTCCTTTAAGCATATTTTTCATTTTTGCCTGTATATGTAAGAAAAACACAAAAATACCTTCCATTAAAGCGTAATATCTCAAAAATAGTTCTAAAAACGTGTCTAAAAACATTATCTATTTTAGGTATATCACTAAGCAATGCGAAATTGGATGTCAGAATCCTTATCTTCTAGAATTTTGTAGAATTTGATTTGAAAGATTGCGATAGGAGAGGACTTCTAAAGCAACGTGGAATCAGATATAAAATCCTCAACCTCTGAAATATTATAGAATTTGATTTGAAAGATTGTGATAGGAGAGGACTCCTAAAGAAAAGTGAAATCAAATATAAAATCCTCATCCTCTGAAATATCATAGAATTTAATTTGAAAGATTGCAATAGGAGGGGACTTCTAGAACAACACGGAATCAGATATAAAATCCTTAGCCTCTGAAATGTCATAGAATTTGATTTGAAAGATTGTGATAGGAGGGGACTGCTAAAGGAATGCAAAATCAGATATAAAATCCTCAACCTCTAAAATATTGTAGAATTTGNTGAAAGATTGCAATAGGAGGGGACTTCTAGAACAACACGGAATCAGATATAAAATCCTTAGCCTCTGAAATGACATAGAATTTGATTTGAAAGATTGTCATAGGAGGGGACTGCTAAAGGAATGCAGAATCAGATATAAAATCCTCAACCTCTGAAATATTGTAGAATTTAATTTAAAACATTGCGATATGAGGGGGCTCCAAAAGCAACGCGGAATCAAATATAAAATCATCAACCTCTGAAATGTCAAAGAATTCATAATTTACTTCGGTAACATATCACTACATTGGGAAGGAAAGCTCTAAGACTCACATCCAACTCAAGAGGTAGCAGAAAGAGACCAAATTGAGGAGGAAAGCTCGATAACTCATATCCAACTCAAGAGCTGATCAGAAACATATCACTACGTTGGGAAGGAAAGCCTTGTGACTCACATCCAACCTAAGGAGTAGCATGAGATTATATTGCTCACGCTAGGAAGGAAAGCTCTAGAACTTACATTCAACCCAAGTGGTAATGAGGAAAATATCTGCTACGTTGGGGAGGAAAGCCCTGGGACTCACATCCAACCCAAATAGGGAGCAGGAAAATATATAGGTCACCCTAGGAATGAATATTCTGGGACTCACATTCAACCCAAATGGTGACAAGGAAATTATCTGCTATGTTGGGGAGGAAAATCCTGGGACACACATCCAACCCAAGGGGTACCCGGAAAATATATCGATCACGCTAGGAAGAAAAGTTCTGGGACTCACATCCAACCCAAATGGTGATGAGGAAAATATTTGCAACGTTGGGGAGGAAAGCACTGGGACTCACATCTAAACCAAGGGGTAGCGGGAAATGCTAGCAAGGAAAGCGCTGAGACTCACATCCAGCCTAAATGGTGTTGTGTTGGGGAGGAAAGTGTTGGGACTCACATCCAACCAAAGGGGTAGCAAGAAAATATATCGGTCATGCTAGGAAAACAAGCTGTGGGACACAAATCCAACCCATATGGTGACGAGGAAAAAATCTGCTACATTGCGGAGGAAAGTGCTGGGACTCACATCCATCCCAAGGGGTAGCGGAAAAATATATCGGTCAAGCTAGGAAGGAAAGTTTTGGGACTCACATCCAATCCAAATGGTGATGAGGAAATTATCTGCTACATTGGGGAGAAAAACATTGGGAGTCACATCCAACCAAAGGGGTAGTGGGAAGATCAGAATCTCGGTACTGTCCCCGAGAACAATAAGAAAATAGTGTAGAGAATTTGTAGTGTTAAGCACATAGATATGTGACATGTGAATATTGACATTGGTAAGGAAAAATTGTAAGATTATATGCAGAGTGTGAAACTGCATGGGGATGTGAGGAAATTGGTGTGGACAAGGTTAGTCGTGCTGCACAAGCAAAGAATAAGAAACCTTGAAATCGAGAGAAAAAAACTCAAAGAAACATATCATTTTCTTTTCTTGTTGTCTTTATCACATTTAATTATCAAAGTACAGTTTCAAAATTTAATTTTCATTGGTTAATTTTCAAAAATAAGTTTAAAACTTTTTATTTTCTCGAGGTTAATTTTGTTACAAAATTTTGAACTTAGTCACTGCCATTTGGCCAGAAAAAAATAACCTCAAAGCAATCAAAATTTCAAAAGGTTGGTTTCACGAAATGTCAGGTCAGGTAATATGTCCTCAAATAGAGGCCGTTAACTAGCAGCATAGGTCTTTCCCCTAAAAAAGCCATCAGCTGGTAAGCTCCTCCCGAATAGACCTTCTCTATGATAAATGGTTCCTTCCATGTTGGTTCAAATTTTCCACCTATCTTGCAATGTGCAAGAATAAAACTTTTAAGAACAAGAACGAGGTCACCAACTTTGAACACCTTCGAGCGAACCAATGTGTTNAAACTGCATGGGGATGTGAGGAAATTGGTGTGGACAAGGTTAGTCGTGCTGCACAAGCAAAGAATAAGAAACCTTGAAATCGAGAGAAAAAAACTCAAAGAAACATATCATTTTCTTTTCTTGTTGTCTTTATCACATTTAATTATCAAAGTACAGTTTCAAAATTTAATTTTCATTGGTTAATTTTCAAAAATAAGTTTAAAACTTTTTATTTTCTCGAGGTTAATTTTGTTACAAAATTTTGAACTTAGTCACTGCCATTTGGCCAAAAAAAAATAACCTCAAAGCAATCAAAATTTCAAAAGGTTTGTTTCAAGAAATGTCAGGTCAGGTAATATGTCCTCAAATAGAGGCTGTTAACTAGCAGCATAGATCTTTCGCCTAAAAAAGCCATCAGCTGGTAAGCTCCTCCCGAATAAACCTTCTCTATGATAAATGGTTCCTTCCATGTTGGTTCAAATTTTCCACCTATCTTGCGATGTGCAAGAATAGAACTTTTAAGAACAAGAACGAGGTCACCAACTTTGAACACCCTTGAGCAAACCAATGTGTCGTGAGCCTGCACCATCCTCGTTTGGTAGAGCTCCAAATGATGTTGTGCTTCTAGTCATTTTCCCTCAAGAATTTCTAATTCTTCAAGCTTGAGGTTTGCACTTTCTTATGTTGTGATTTAATTGGTGACTATGACTCTGAGATATGGTATCTGGACTTCTAGTGGCAGTACGACCTTATACCCGAACACAAGTGCATAGGGTGTACATTGATTGGACGTTCTGAATGTTGTCTAGTATGCCCACAAAGCTTCTAATATATTAATATGCCAATCTAATTTGTTTTGGTCCAATGCCTTTTTTAAGATTTGCACAAGCGTCTTACTGAAGGCTTCTGCCAGTTCATTTGCCCTGAGATAGTACATTGTAAAGTAACTCCAGTTTATCCCATGTCTTTTGATAAAGTTGTTGATCTTTGTGCTCTTGAAAGATGTCTGTGATTGAAAATCACTCTGAGCAGTACAGTGAAATGGTAGACTAAGTGGCTCTTAAAAAATTACAGAACATGCTGTGCTGTAGCTGCTCGTAATGACACTGCCTCTGCCCACTTGGAGAAGTAGTCAGTAGTGGCAAGAATCTATGTTCTTTAGAGGATGGAGGATCTATCAGACCTATTATGTTCATGCCCCAACACTCGAATGACCATGAGGCAACAGTTGGGTGTAGCACAGTCGGAGGTTGGTGTAAGATCCCCCCATGCACTTGGCAAAGGTGACATCTTCTAGGCGTATCCATGTAATCAAATATCACCGCTATCCAATAATATTCGAGTCTCTTGATCTTCACCTTCATTTTTGGCCTTGATTGGTGAGCACCACACAGTCCGACATGTACTTCTTTGATAATATTTTGTGCTTCTGCTCTACTTAGACATCTTAGCCACATCTGATCGAATGATCTTCTGTAGAGGACATCACCCACTAGAGCATAAGACATAGCTCTTCTCTTAATGTAATATGCCCCAAACTTGTCCTCTAGCAACTTTCCAGTTTACAAATATTTTACCAATGGCTTACGCCAATCTTTGTTAATTTTAGGAACTGCAATCACCATTCCTTATTCTCCTTTGAGTTTATGTAAATTATCAAGGTTGATCCGAGATAGAATNCAAGAGCTGATCAGAAACATATCACTACGTTGGGAAGGAAAGCCTTGTGACTCACATCCAACCTAAGGAGTAACATGAGATTATATTGCTCACGCTAGGAAGGAAAGCTCTAGAACTTACATTCAACCCAATTGGTAATGAGGAAAATATCTGCTACGTTGGGGAGGAAAGCCCTGGGACTCACATCCAACCCAAATAGGGAGCAGGAAAATATATAGGTCACCCTAGGAATGAATATTCTGGGACTCACATTCAACCCAAATGGTGACAAGGAAATTATCTGCTATGTTGGGGAGGAAAATGTTGGGACACACATCCAACCCAAGGGGTACCCAGAAAATATATCAATCACGCTAGGAAGAAAAGTTCTGGGACTCACATCCAAACCAAATGGTGATGAGTAAAATATTTGCAACGTTGGGGAGGAAAGCACTAGGACTCACATCCAAACCAAGGGGTAGCAGGAAATGCTAGCAAGGAAAGCGCTGAGACTCACATCCAACCTAAATGGTGTTGTGTTGGGGAGGAAAGTGTTGGGACTCACATCTAAACAAAGGGGTAGCAAGAAAATATATCGGTCATGCTAGGAAAACAAGCTGTGGGACACAAATCCAACCCATATGGTGACGAGGAAAAAATCTGCTACATTATGTAGGAAAGTGCTGGGACTCACATCCATCCCAAGGGGTAGTGGAAAAATATATCAGTCAAGCTAGGAAGGAAGGTTTTGGGACTCACATCCAATCCAAATGGTGATGAGGAAATTATCTGCTACATTGGGGAGAAAAGCATTGGGAGTCACATCCAATCAAAGGGGTAGTGGGAAGTCAGAATCTCGGTAATGTCCCCGAGAACAATAAGAAAATAGTGTAGAGAATTTGTAGTGTTAAGCACATAGATATGTGACATGTGAAGATTGACATTGGTAAGGAAAATTTGTAAGATTATATGCAGAGTGTAAAACGGCGCGGGGATGTGAGGAAATTGGTGTGGACAAGGTTAGTCGTGCTGCACAAGCAAAGAATAAGAAACTTCGAAATCGAGAGAAAAAAACTCAAAGAAACATATCATTTTATTTTCTTGTTGTCTTTATCACATTTAATTATCAAAGTACAGTTTCAAAATTTAATTTTCATTGGTTAATTTTCAAAAATAAGTTTAAAACTTTTTATTTTCTCGAGGTTAATTTTGTTACAAAATTTTGAACTTAGTCACTGCCATTTGGCCAGAAAAAAATAACCTCAAAGCAATCAAAATTTCAAAAGGTTGGTTTCACGAAATGTCAGGTCAGGTAATATGTCCTCAAATAGAGGCCGTTAACTAGCAGCATAGGTCTTTCCCCTAAAAAAGCCATCAGCTGGTAAGCTCCTCCCGAATAGACCTTCTCTATGATAAATGGTTCCTTCCATGTTGGTTCAAATTTTCCACCTATCTTGCAATGTGCAAGAATAAAACTTTTAAGAACAAGAACGAGGTCACCAACTTTGAACACCTTCGAGCGAACCAATGTGTTGTGAGCCTGCACCATCCTCGTTTGGTAGAGCTCCAAATGATGTTGTGCTTCTAGTCATTTTCCCTCAAGAATTTCTAATTCTTCAAGCCTGAGGTTTGCACTTTCTTATGTTGTGATTTAATTAATGTCTATGACTCTGAGATATGGTATCTGGACTTCTAGTGGCAGTACGACCTTAGACCCGAACACAAGTGCATAGGGTGTACATTGATTGGACGTTCTGAATGTTGTCTAGTAGGCCCACAAAGCTTCTAATATATTAATATGCCAATCTATTTTGTTTTGGTCCAATGCCTTTTTTAAGATTTGCACAAGCGTCTTACTGAAGGCTTCTGCCAGTTCATTTGCCCTGAGATAGTAAATTGTAAAGTACCTCCAGTTTATCCCATGTCTTTTGATGAAGTTGTTGATCTTTGTGCTCTTGAAAGATGTCCGTGATTGAAAATCACTCTGAGCAGTACAGTGAAATTGTATACTATGTGGCTCTTAAAAAATTACAGAACATGCTGTGCTGTAGCTGCTCGTAATGACACTGCCTCTGCCCACTTGGAGAAGTAGTCAGTAGTGGCAAGAATCTATGTTCATTAGAGGATGGAGGGTCTATCAGACCTATTATGTTCGTGCCCAACACTCGAATGACCATGAGGCAACAGTTGGGTGTAGCACATTTGGAGGTTGGTGTAAGATCACCCCATGCACTTGGCAAAGGTGACATCTTCTAGGCGTATCCATGTAATCAAATATCATTGCTATCCAATAATATTCGAGTCTCTTGATCTTCACCTTCATTTTTGGCCTTGATTGGTGAGCACCACACAGTCCGACATGTACTTCTTTGATAATATTTTTTGCTTCTGCTCTACTTAGACATCTTAGCCACATCTGATCGAATGATCTTCTGTAGAGGACATCACCCACTAGAGCATATGACATAACTCTTCTCTTAATGTAATATGCCCCAGACTTTTCCTCTAGCAACTTTCCAGTTTACAAATATTTTACCAATGGCTTACGCCAATCTTTGTTAATTTTAGCAACTGCAATCAGCATTCCTTATTCTCCTTTGAGTTTATGTAAATTATCAAGGTTGATCCAAGATAGAACCCATCATCCATGTACTGTAATGTCGATGGAATCCTCCAGTGGACAGGCCATTTCCTTAGCAAGTTTCGCTAGAGCGTCGGCATGGGCGTTATCCCCTCATGGAATCTGGTATGAGGTCACGTTAGTAATTTTCTCTAACAACTTCATTGTGTACCGGTGTTATTCTGCTAGCCTTGGCTTAAAAAAATTATATTGTTCGACAACTTGTTGGATNATTTCCTTAGCAAGTTTCGCTAGAGCGTCGGCATGGGCGTTATCCCCTCATGGAATCTGGTATGAGGTCACGATAGGAATTTTCTCTAACAGCTTCATTGTGTACCGGTGTTATTATGCTAGCCTTGGCTTAAAAATTTTATATTGTTCGACAACTTGTTGGAAGATGAGTTGTTAGTCTCCATAGATGGCGATGTTTATTTTATCCATTGGGATTGCTGATACACCTAAATAAAAAGTGTTTTTATACACATTTTTATACCTATTTTTGAGATATTGCACTCTAATGGAAGGTATTTGTGTGTTTTTATTTTAGTTACAATCAAATGGTTGAAAAATGCTAAAAGGAGTGAAAAAGGGTCAAATTTGGAGCAAAAATGAAGAATGATGCAAATTTGATTTGGGGCGCCTAAGCGCCCAGGACTGACGCATAAGCACTAGAGAGTTGCGCCTATGCGCCAGGTACCTCGCNATTGGGATTGCTGATACACCTAAATAAAAAGTGTTTTTATACACATTTTTATACCTATTTTTGAGATATTGCGCTCTAATGGAAGGTATTTGTGTGTTTTTATTTCAGTTACAATCAAATGGTTGAAAAATGCTAAAAGGAGTGAGAAAGGGTCAAATTTGGAGCAAAAATGAAGAAAGATGCAAAATTGATTTGGGGCACCTAAGCGCCCAGGACTGACGCATAAGCACTAGAGAGTTGCGCCTAAGCGCCAGGTATCCCGCGCTTAAGTGCCAGAAGTAGTTATTTTATGATTCATTGAATTTAGACAAATTTTTTAAGAGGTGTTTGATGCAACCCTTGGTAAAAACATGGGAAATATCCTATGGACATGAAAATTCATTCAATTGGCTTTTGAGGAGGCAACTTCTAGAAGTATCCTTGAATGGAGACACACTTTTACGGTACACCAAGGATCCTTTTGGATTTTATTAAAGAATAAATAGATCATTAATACAAAAGACCAACCACCCATCAGATTTTGCAGCCATAATTCATCCAAGCAACAGCCGCCGCCGACCACTTTCTTCTTATTTTGAGTTTTAGTTTGTATTGTGAGTGAATGAAGGGAATTCAATGGAAATTAAAGACATTTACTGGAGAAGAATTGAGATAAGTGTTTATCCTTGTGACCACACTTGGTTTATTTCTTGTTTATGTGCATGATTTCTACTTTTAAACTCACGTGTCGTTGTGTTTTCTCCATGGATTCTGAGTAGTTTTATTTTTCTGTTTCCATAAACTGATAAGTGATTAAGTGTTTAAAGGATGTTGAGTGAAGTATTAGAATTTAATGTTGGGATGATTTGAAACCTCGCACTTCATATACTTCTTGAGTTGGCCAATTAAGATGCTAATACCTGTTGTGAGAACATGTAAGATCCGAGACGTTATTGTCTCAGTCAACAAATGGTTCAAATCACATATTTATTTTATGAATGAGAATTTAGTTGATGTGGTTGAGTGCAAATAAATAGGGAAATAAACTTTTCAATGGTGTAGAACTAGAGGACTTTAGAGTGGCAGGCTAATGCCCCTAATTTGATTAATAATGTTAGGTTTTGATATCAGATGTTAGCCCCCATGTGGAGGGAGAAGAAGGAACTCTAGAGTGAGAGCTAGTATGTTCCTNGTGTAGAACTAGAGGACTTTAGAGTGGCAGGCTAATGCCCCTAATTTGATTAATAATGTTAGGTTTTGATATTAGATGTTAGCCCCCATGTGGAGGGAGAAGAAGGAACTCTAGAGTGAGAGCTAGTATGTTCCCTACCTAACCAATCTTCAAATATATTCAAATGATAGGTTAGCCAATGTTCTTTATAGCATCATTAATAAGGATAAAGAATATTATTGCTCCTATTTGACACAACACAATAAGTTTACTTCCACAATAGAATTCTTATACTTATCACTGATTCATGATAAGGAAAAAGATATTTTATTTATATAGCCTTCGTATTATAGATATTTAGTTATGTTAATTAGTTCCTTACTTTATTTTCATAAAAAAAATTACGNATAAGGATAAAGAATATTATTGCTCCTATTTGACACAACACAATAAGTTTACTTCCACAATAGAATTCTTATGCTTATTACTGATTCATGATAAGGAAAAAGATATTTTATTTATATAGCCTTCATATTATAGATATTTAGTTATGTTAATTAGTTCCTTACCTTATTTTCATAAAAAAAATTACAAAAAGAATCAAATTTTCATTCCTATTATAGCCTCTTAAGTTTAAGTAAAAATATTTTGCGAAGTAGATTTTTGTGAAATAAACTTTCTAGTTTATTTTAAAGTGCATATTGTTATTCTTCCTATGGGTTCAATATTCGGGGCTTAATAAAAAAGTCCTATATTACTTGATAATNAAATTTTCATTCCTATTATAGCCTCTTAAGTTTAAGTAAAAATATTTTGCGAAGTAGATTTTTGTGAAATAAGCTTTCTAGTTTATTTTAAAGTGCATATTGTTATTCTTCCTATGGTTTCAATATTCGTGGCTTAATCAAAAAGTCCTATATTACTTGATAACAATTTGTATACTTGCGTAGTATCCTACATTTAAATATTATAATTGTATTCTTATTTGTTTTATCGTGGAAAACTTACTTTATTTTTTCTTAAGATCAAGTTTTTTACTCTATTAAATATTAAGTATAGCTATTAATGTAATTAAGCATATAATCACATACATCGCATTTTGCATCTATATGGAAAGTCGGGAGCAAGTTTTTGATGTCGTTGCTGGGGAGAAAAGTTTACAGAAATTTGCAAAATTTTAAAAAGAGTTTTTGGATAGCAAAAGTTTTTATTTTCATAAAGTCTTATTTAAGATTTAAGATTTATTATGGGAATATTGTGGTGTTATTTTTATATATTAAGTTCTTGTTTGTGTGTTTTTATTTAATATTATTTTTATATGTAATTTATAGTCATGTATGTGTAGTTCAGGTTCCACAGGACTTGTATCTTACGATTTTGAATTAGAAAGAACTATAAGAAAAATTAAAAAATANGTGTTATTTTTATATATTAAGTTCTTGTTTGTGTGTTTTTATTTAATATTATTTTTATATGTAATTTATAGTAATGTATGTGTAGTTCAGGTTCCACAGGACTTGTATCTTACGATTTTGAATTAGAAAAAACTATAAGAAAAATTAAAAAATTAAAAATTACTGAAAAAATTTAAGAAATGGCCAATCAAATGTCGTCACTATTTATGGTTGGAGGAGTTGCTCATTAGAATCTGTCGGTCATTGGAATCAGAATCCTGTTGCCCACTTCAGGAACGAGTTTAATTTACACACACACACACACACACACACATATATATATATATATATATGTCAGAAAAATATGAAACCAAACTAACATCATATTTTTCATAGTTTAAATGAAAGAGCACTATACCTCAAACCCTATATCCATCCCAATGGATAAACACAAGACTTGAGGATGAGACTCGATCAAATAAACTAAGAAATATATGACATCCATTTGGTCTGCAAAACCATTTTATTTGACGACAAATTCACTTATTTAATATAAAGAATTTATAGGGTTTATATTAAGCTGACTTCGGAAAAGCTTCAAATAAGGGCAAGCCCCTATAGTTAATTACATCTTAGATAACTGAAGTCACCTAAGAAAACTTTCGATAAAAATTAGGAAATGTTATCTTCAAAAAGGTCAAAGGATAGGACTTATAAACGAGATTGGACAAAGGGGTGTGAAAGGGGAATGACCCAAATTTTGAGCATTTATTGTTGAATCAAAAGAAGGAAGAACTAGGGGATGTCAAAGATCCGGAAGAGTACCTCGGTGACTTCCCCAGGTATCCTATGGTTTAGCTTCAATTTAGAAGAGAAATTATTTAAGTGTTACAATCTGCAAATTTTATTTGTTTATGGCTTAAATTTATGTGAAACAATCACACAAATAGCCTAGAAGATGTGAGCATTTAGAACGTGACAAATGACAACCTTGGAATCCTAAGACAAGTTAGGGCTTATATTGTACATCAGAGCTATACAAAAGCCTAAAGATAGGGTGAAGATTTATGTTGCATAAGCAAACAACCTCGAAGACCTATGGCTTGTTTGTTTAATTCTAATGAAAGACATGTTGTTGTAGAACTTCTTGCTGTTGAAGATGGTCGTGCTATGCACAATGCTAGCTCCAAGCTCTTCATCATCGCGAGTTGAAGTTTTCTAATGTTTCAGGTTATGATGTCAAATCAAATTTCCTTATGATTATAGTTCTTTAAATGTTATGGGGCATATTAAAGTTTATTAGAACGACGCCGGTTAGGATTGTACAGTTCTCTAATTTTGATACAACTATTTTCAATCAGATTCACTTAGTCCAAATGAATTTACTAAACTTAACTCAACGAGTTCCATACTTTCATTTAGACCATGGGAAATCTCATTAGCAACCGTCGGTTACCTCCTCCGAGGGATTCCTGATCATATGATTGAGACATCTTAATTTAGTTGCAATTGTTGTTTTGTGACATTTGTAATTAAATTTTGAGTTGTTTTAAATTTTGAATGTTGTGGCGGTGAGTTTTATCTTTGTTGATTTTAGTTTTGGTTTTGGTTTTACGGCTATTCTAGCAATTTTGATTGTCATGCAGGGTGACATCATTGTTTAACATGGAAGGTTTGAAAATATAAAAATATAGTGTGGGAAGTACAAGAAAAGGCGTTACTATAAACTGTAAAAGTGTACTTGACGAGTCTTCTCATTCCACCACCTAAAAGGTCAGTACTTGCAAGGCATGCATATAATATTGCAAGGAACTTAAATTGCAAGAGTAGATGAATGTTTAGCTACCAAACCCCAGGCTATGATTTTATTGAGTCTTGGAAGATCCTATTGGATAATTTTAGAACAAAATATGGCAAGTTTAAATTGTCCTTCAAAATATCCTAAAGATTTCAAAGTGCTCAGGGTATGACCCTGAACTATTTTGAAGATCTCTTGAATTGATTTGAGTTCAATTCTGAAATTATGATATTGTTCCATTAAACATTCAAGTTTAGAGTGTGGCTACCTCGTTGTTCAGTGAAACTTGACAATTTAATTATCCTAAGCATAGGATACTCAATTAGTCAATTGATGTTTCATTTTAAAGTTATGTGAGTGGGTAACTCTAAAGAAAATCTAGGTTGTTTAAGATTATGGTGCCCACAATTAAGGTCAGACTTGTAGTTTTTCAATATGTTAACCACTAATTATGTTATCTTCTAAATCTAATCAATTAAGTTTAGATATTGTGCATATGTCACTACTAAGCCCTTAACAATCATGATAGGTGAAATGGTGATTATCAAAATTTTGATTTAAATGACATCTATGCTTATCCATCCTCAACTTTGGGCTTATGAAAAGTGAATTTCCATCTTTCCGACTTAAGCCCATCTCTTAAAAATTGTCTGATCTTAGTGGACTTCCAAGTCACGAAGATTATGAGTTTTGTAATCTTGTGGGTTTCTACCTTTCAATCCCATTGTTTTTAATCATCCAAACATATTTACTAAGTTCAAAATTACCCATTTTACCTTGGTTAATATTAAATTTTGATTAAGGCACGAATGTCTAAAATCACCACTTTGCCCTTGGGGCACTTCACCTCATAACTCATTAAACATAACTCAAATGACTTTGAGGGTTTAAAGTGTCATATCCATGAGGTAATTATAATGTTAGAGGAGAACATACACCTGNCAAAATTACCCATTTTACCTTGGTTAATATTAAATTTTGATTAAGGCACGAATGTCTAAAATCACCACTTTGCCCNCAAAATTACCCATTTTACCTTGGTTAATATTAAATTTTGATTAAGGCACGAATGTCTAAAATCACCACTTTGTCCTTGGGCACTTCACCTCATAACTCATTAAACATAACTCAAATGACTTTGAAAATTTCAAGTGTTATATCCATGAGGTAATTATAATGTTAGAGGAGAACATACACCTCTGAAAATTTTAATTTAATTTATGTAACTATTTAAATTTAGAAAACAGGATTTTCAAACGTTGATTTGTTTAACTTTTCAAAATGAAGTTTTTATTTATGAGAAAAAAATTAAAGGTTTTCTTAGGTCTGAAAAGTACTTAGGCAAAATTTCATGGTCTTTTGAATTAATTCATTATAATTATTTTAATGGGAGAGNAAATGAAGTTTTTATTTATGAGAAAAAAATTAAAGGTTTTCTTAGGTCTGAAAAGTACTTAGGCAAAATTTCCTTGTCTTTTGAATTAATTCATTATAATTATTTTAATGGGAGAATAAGGAAAATCACTTTTAAGCCTTTAAAAATTATTTTTAATTCATGAAAAATTAGGAAAAATATTTCAATGGGTCCCAAGTGATCAGGGAGCAATTTGGCACATTTTGAAGTATTTTAGTATTTTTGTGATTTTTATTTATATTAGTTATTTTAAATTTAAAAGAAGACTCAAAAATCAAGTATTTTACAAAAATTAACTTTTATTTTTCCTAAGTGCTCCTCATAACAAGGAACTCAGAAAACCTTTTTTCATAATTTTCCCAGGTGTATTTAATTTATTATAATTATTTTTGTACAAAAATACAAGGTTTCCTTGCAAATCAACTTTGGTGCTTAAACTTAGTTAAATAATTTTAAAATTTTTGCAGTGAGTAAACATGATTTTTATCAACAATGTGGGATTGATTTTGCCAATTTTTGATAAGTACATAATTTACAAAAATAACACAAGATATTTACATTTAATTAAATATAGAAATTTACAGGATAATTTGAAGCATCATGATATTTTTTCTAGACTTCTCTGACCATAGGAAACCTACTAAAATTATTTCCATAATTTTCCAAATGATATTTTGATTTATATGATTAAAACAAGCCAAAATGGCCACCTTAGCTTGAAAATTAGGGATAGGAGCATAGAAATATCCTCTGACCTTAGAGAAATCAGAAGATAGCATTTGTCATGAGGAACAAACCCTCAAACTTTCAAGTCATGGTGGACAATGTTTAGTCATGGAGAATTAAAAGACCACAAAGGGTATTTAATTCATTGAAAATCAGGGAGTAAGAAAAAAATTTTTATTTTTAGTTCACATTATTCTCCTCTATTTACTGAGCAAGAGAGTATTTTTATTTTTTTTTTTATGATTTTTCTAGAGAAAGATATGGATTTTTGAAGTTTAGGCTTTTAAAATATATAAAGAAACTCTATTTTTCTATTTATCTAGCGTGACGCCAACTCATCCTATGACGGCTCTGAACTGACATGCAGTGCACTCTCATTCGACGTGGCCATCCACATCAGCTGCCACACAGATCGTGGTTCACGCACCATCCACTTGTCTGGCTTGATCTCTTCCATTGGTTGGATACATGTGCGATCGAACGGCTCTCCGTCATCATCCCCAAGTGACTAAACCCGTAAGCTTCTCACACTAAAACCTTAAGATCTCAAGGTAGACTCAACCAAATTGTATGAGGTTTGTTTCTAAACCTCATCTACTCGAGACGAGCATATCTATACAGTTAATCAAGTATGAAATCAAGCAATTACAAATGGAGAATCAAAATAAGCTCGCATTAGAGTTGAGTTTCAATACCTTTGTTTGAGAGGGAAGGCCTCAATCAGATGGTTCTGGTANTCTGACCATAGGAAACCTACTAAAATTATTTCCATAATTTTCCAAATGATATTTTGATTTATATGATTAAAATAAGCCAAAATGGCCACCTTAGCTTGAAAATTAGGGATAGGAGCATAGAAATATCCTCTGATCTTAGAGAAATCAGAAGATAGCATTTGTCATGAGGAACAAACCCTCAAAATTTCAAGTCATGGTGGACAATGTTTAGCCATGGAGAATTAAAAGACCACAAAGGGTATTTAATTCATTGAAAATCAGCGAGTAAGAAAATAATTTTTATTTTTAGTTCACATTATTCTCCTCTATTTACTGAGCAAGAGGGTATTTTTATTTTGTTTTTTATGATTTTTCTAGAGAAAGATATGGATTTTTGAAGTTTAGGCATTTAAAATATATAAGGAATCTCTATTTTTCTATTTATCTAGCGCGACGCCAACTCATCCTATGACGGCTCTGAACTCACATGCAGTGCACTCTCATTCGATGTGGCCATCCACATCAGCTGCCACACAGATCGTGGTTCACGCACCATCCACTTGTCCGGCTTGATCTCTTCCATTGGTTGGATACATGTGCGATCGGACGGCTCTCCGTCATCATCCCTAAGTGACTAAACCCATAAGCTTCTCACACTAAAACCTTAAGATCTCGAGGTAGACTCAACCAAATTGCATGAGGTTTGTTTCTAAACCTCATCTACTCGAGACGAGCATATTCATACAGTTAATCAAGTATGAAATCAAGCAATTACAAATGGAGAATCAAAATAAGCTCGCATTAGAGTCGAGTTTCAATACCTTTGTTTGAGAGGGAAGGCCTCAATCAGATGGTTCTGGTCGCTTTGATTAGACCCAACAAACCTCTGTATGAAGTCTCAAGCCTTGGTGAAATGTCTATGTATGAATTCAATCAAGCTCGATTTGAGGTGTTGATCTAGAGCTAGGTTAGAGGCCGTTTGAGAGGGAGCTTTTATGGGGAATCAACTTCTTTCATTATGGGGATCGATTGTGCAAAATTAGTTGGAGTTTGGTTCATTGTGGAGGTGTGGAGAGATCTATCCTGACTTTGGAACAAATTTTAAGGAAGAAATTGGCTTTGTGGGGTGGCTATCAGTGGCTGAGAGTAAGGGGATTGGACTTAGGATGGTTCAGGGAAGCTCTAGGGAGATTTTGGCTGAGTTTCCTTAAGGTTCCAAGCAAACTCTTCCTTGGCCATGGAGAGCTTCATTTAAAGCCATGGCTATCTGGTGAAGCTTATAGCTTGGAGTTGGGTGTTAAAGCTTGTTGAGGTGGAGGGAAGGAAAGCTCTAATGGCCAAATGGAGTGAGCCAAGCCAGGGAAGTTCAATTTTGGGTTTTGGTCATTTGGGGCTCCCTTGGGTTGGCTGTTTCTGGTGGCTGAGGAGGTGGCTGGCAAGAGTATTGTCACTTCTTGCCTCGTGGAGGCCAAGGAGTTACTAATGATGGTTAACACTTAAGGGTAACTGATGATGAAGGAGATATTTCAAGTTAAGGTCAAATATGGGGTGAATTCCCTTAAATCAAAGGACCATTGGTCCATAGCTCACCTTGGCTGGTCTAGGAGGGTTTAGCCTGGTCTATAAGGTGTATTTGGTGGCTGTGGGGTCATTAAATTGGTGGCTTAGACATGGTTAAATCAATTTTTGTGCAAGGGTTCAACTTGGGTCCAAATGGCTAAAAGTTGGGTTTGGGCCAGGCTGGCCATGGTTTTGGGCCCAATTGATTGATCAACATTGTGTATGTGATTGTCATGAAGATTTTTGGTGAAGTATTGAAGTAATTTGAAGGTCAATTGGAAGCTTAATTTGAAGGATTGTGGGATTTTGGTCAATTTTNTTAAATTGGTGGCTTAGACATGGTTAAATCAATTTTTGTGCAAGGGTTCAACTTGGGTCCAAATGGCTAAAAATTGGGTTTGGGCCAAGCTAGCCATGGTTTTGAGCCCAATTGATTGATCAACATTGTGTATGTGATTGTCATGAAGATTTTTGGTGAAGTATTTAAGTAATTTGAAGGTCAATTGGAAGCTTAATTTGAAGGATTGTGGGATTTTGGTCAATTTAGGCATGTTGGACTAGACTTGGGTCTAGGTTGGGCTAAGTCCAAATTAATGGTTTAAAATGGTCTATAGGAATGTCATGAAGAGTTTTCAAAACAAATTGGGTGTCAATTTTGGAGTTAGGGCATTCAATTTGGTGGAACTTTGAGACATAGCCAATTTGGGGAACATTTAGGGATTTTTCGACTTGGGTTAAAATTAAGTGAAAATTGGGCTTGGCTAAGGCCAATTTAAGGTCCAATTTGATGTGCAGGATTGTTATGAAGAGTTTAGGATTTAAATTGGGGANGGTCTATAAGAATGTCATGAAGAGTTTTCAAAACAAATTGGGTGTCAATTTTGGAGTTAGGGCATTCAATTTTGTGGAACTTTGAGACATAGCTAATTTGGGGAACATTTAGGGATTTTTTGACTTGGGTTAAAATTAAGTAAAAATTGGGCTTGGCTAAGGCCAATTTAAGGTCCAATTTGATGTGTAGGATTGTTATGAAGAGTTTAGGATTTAAATTGGGGCAAATTTAGTAGGCTTTGGGGTTCAATTAGGTGAGATTAGGTCATACGACCAAAATTGGGGGTTTTGAGTTGGATCAAATTTGAGCTCAAAGCATGAGCCCATTAGGCTTGGATTTGGTTTGGATTGGTCATTGAAAGGTTAATTTGAGTTTAGAATTAAAATTGGGTAGGATTGGGCCCAAATTGATGAACATTTGGGATGAATTTGGGGAAATTGGGCATTCAAAGACAATTTGGGGGGTTTTGGTCAAAATGGTCAAATTAGCCAAATTAGGTTCAGTTGAAGGGTTCAAATTTGTTTTGGAAACATTTGAAGTGATTTTGAATGTTTTAGGAAATTTTGGGGTTATCAAGGGTATTTTTGTAATTTTGGGGGTAATTTGGTAATTTTGGAATTTTTTTGTGGATTTGGGCATTTTGGGTATTTTAAAATTTTTTGAAATGTTTTTTGGGCAAATTTGGGTATTTTGGGCGAAATTGGGATTTTTGGGCAAATTTGGGATTTGGGGGTGTTTAGGTAATTTTTGTAGTTTTGGGGGTAAAAAGGTCAAATTGGAAACTTGGGTAGAATTGGTGTGGCAACCACCCTACATGAGCTATAGACTAATGAAATCCCCATTTGGGTCCTCTATGTATTGGTCTTAGCTAAACCCTGACATAGGGCTGGTGGGTCTAGGGGACCATCTACATGAGTCTCCCAAAAGATCAAGGTATCAAAGTTAACAAGTTAGGGTTTAAGGTTGTGAGTGGATATAGGTGATAGTGAAAGTAGTGATCTACCTCCAGACCAACATACAGGGTAAACCTTAAGGTCAAACAGTCCTATGGGGACTCTCTATGAGATCCTCCATACTGACCCCACCTACTAAGTGCTAGAAGTTAGGACTAATATGTGGAACTTCAAGTTGAGAAAGGAAAAGTTTAGAATTTCTAATGGTGAGGGTTCCTATATCCACTAAAGAGGGAAAACTAAACCTCAACCAAAAGTGAGGTTAACATAAAAATAATCATTAGAACAATTTAAAGAACTCTTAAGAATATAATCGCATACATCACATTTACACCAAAAACTGCGAAGCTTAGAAATGATATTACATCTTTTTACCAGTTTGAAAGATAATCAATTTATGAAGCATGGGAACAATTTAAAGAACTCTTAGTAAAGTGTCAACACGATTCTATACCAGATTGGTTAATAATTCAAAAATTCTAGAATGGATTAGCTGAATCTCTTAGATCTATTATCGATGCCACTCTTGGTGGTTCAATGATGTCAAAACTATTTCATGATGTTTATGATTTAATTGAAGAAATGAATACAAATAATTTTCAATGGCCTTCAGAAAGTGTAAATCTTAAGAAGGTAGCGAATACTAATGAAACTGATGCTTTTGCCATGTTAGCAAATCAAGTTTTTGCAATTTCAAGTAAGTTAGACAAATTTGGAATTAATTTTTCTCAACCATATTCCATGACTGAAGAGAATTTATTAGGCCAAATGGTAGATTCTCAATCATCATTAGAGACTTTGAATGTCATAAACAGGAAGCAGAATAACCCATAATCAAACTATTATAACTCAGGTTGGAATAACCATCCTAACTTTAACTAGAATATTACTTCGGGTGGTACTAATCAGCAATGGGGGAATAATCAAGTAAACCCATTAGAAAAATGGAATAACCAAGGGAATAATAATTATAAACCTACTTATCCTCCATGTTTTAATAGTAATCCACAATTTAAGGAGAAGAATTTGTCTATATAAGAAGTGGTGTTACAAATGGGAATTCAATTACCAAGTCATGGAGTTAAGATTAGAAATATTGAGAAACAATTGGGACAAAAAGCAAATTCATTAAGTAACAGATCCCAAGGAACACATCCTAGTAATACATAAGTAAATCCAAAAGACCAGAATAAAGAACAAGTAAAAGCCGATCAACTCAGAAGTGGAAGATAATCGGAAGGGAGAGTTCAAAAAGAGACTGAAGTATAGAGAGAAGAGATTGAAGAACCAAAAGAAGATGCTTCAAAAGGTTTAGAAAGACATATTTCTCTACTTAAGGTTGACTTGGAAAAACCACCACCTTCATTTCCTCAGAGGCTTGGACAAAAAAAGTTGGATAAGCAATTTTCACAATCTATGGAAATTTTTAAGAAGCCAACAATTAATATTCCATTTGTTGAAGCTTTAGAATAAATGCCAAGCTATGTAAAGTTTATGAAGGATATTTTTAACAAGAAAATAAAGTTTAAAGATAATGAGATTGTTGCACTTACTAAGGATTGCAATGCTATAATTCAGAAAAAGCTTTCTGAAAAGCTTAAAGATCTTGGTAGCTTTACAATTTCATGTGCAATATGAGATAGATTTTATGGGAAAGATTTATGTGATTTAGGAGCAAGCATCAACCTTATGATATTATCAATATTTAAAAGATTGAAATTAGGAGAATTATCCCCTATTCTTACTCTGCAGCTAGCAAATCGTTCAATAACATATCTTAAGGGAGTTATAGAAGATGTCCTAATGAAAGTGGATCAATTTATCTTTCTTGTTGACTTTATTATACTAGATATGGTGGAAGATAAGGAGCTACCTATCATTTTGGGAAGTCCTTTCCTAGCCACTGGAAGAGCAATCGTAGATGTGTAGAAAGGAGAATTAACTATGCACGTCAATGGTCAAGTGGTTACATTTAATATTTCTAAATCAATGAAATACCCTGAAAAAGGTAAAGATGATGAATTCTATAGAATGGGTGTGATAATATATTTAAGTGAATTCAATTTCAAAGCAACAATTGAATAAAAATCTGAAGTTAAGGAGTTGGGACACGAAGAAGAAGAGGAATTAGATCAAAATGAAGATTTATATAAGTAAGATTAAAATTATGATGGAGAAAGTTTTGAAGTTTTTGACATGACAAAAAAAGATACATCTTTTTGTCCATCAATTGAAATACCTCCTGAGCTTGGGTTGAAGTTGCTTCCTTAACATTTGAGGTATGTCTTTTTAGGTGGTTCCTTTATATTACCTGTCATAATTTCCTCAAAATTAACTCTAGAAGTAGGAGAGAGTTTGATGAAAACTTTAAAGAGTTATAAGAAAGGCTTTGGATGAATAATTTCAAAGCAACTGATGAAGAAAAATCTCAAATGAAATAGTTAGAACATAATAAAGAAGAGGAATTCAAGCAATCTGATGATTTTCATGAGGAAGATTCAAATTATGTTCGAGAAAATTTTGAAGTTTTGGACACAAAAGAAAAAGATAAATCTTTTTTTCCGTCGATTGAAAAACCTCCTCAATTAGAATTGAAGATTCTTCCTAAACAATTAAAATATGCCTTTTTAGGCGATTCCTCAATATTAGTGGTTATAATTTCCTTAAAGTTAACTTTAGAAGAAGAAGAGAGTTTAATGAAAATTTTGAAGATTTATAAGAAAGCCTTTAGATGGACAATTGCTGATACTAAAGGAATCAGTACTTCAATTTGTATGCATAACATTTATATGGAAGAGAACTGTAAACCCAGGGATGATCCTCAAAGGAGATTGAATCCTATTATTAAAGAAGTGGTTAAGAAAGAAATTCTGAGGTGGTTAGATGCTGGAATTATCTACCCTATTTTAGTTACTGCATGGGTTAGTACGATTCACTGTGTTCTTATGAAAGGAGGAGTGACTATGACTTTGACTGAACATAATGATTTAATACCAATAAGACAAGTCACAGGATGGTGGATATGCATTTATTATTAAAAATTAAATCTTGACACTAGGAAAGATCATTTTCCAACAAGAGAAAACAACTTTTACCAGTCCTTATGGTACATTTGCTTTTAGAAGAATGCCCTTTGGCTCATGTAACGCACATGTTACATTTCAAATATGCATGATGACTATTTTTTGTGATTTAATTAAAAAATGTGATTGAAGTTTTTATGGATGATTTTTTAGTGTTTGGAACTTCATTTGAATAACATTTAAAACATTTATCAAAAGTTCTTAAGCGTTATGAAGAAACAAATTTTGTCCTTAATTATGAAAAATGTCAATTTATGGTAGCAGGAGGAATAGATTTGGGACATCAAATTTAAAAAAAGTTATCAAAGTAGACCCTGCAAAAATTCAAGCGATCGTTCATTTACCGCACTCAACAAGTGTGAAGGAAATTAAGTGTATTTTAGAACATGCTAGATTCTACAGGCGGTATATTAAAGGCTTTTCAAAAATTGCTAAGGCTGTATGCCATTTACTTGGAAAAGATGTGATTTTTAATTTTGATAAAGAGTACCTAAAAGCTATTGAATTATTAAAAGAAAAATTAGTCACTGCACCAATTATTATTTCACCAGATTAGGAAAAAATTTTGAATTGATGTGCGATACTAATGATTATGCTATTGGAGCTGTTTTAGGACAAAAGTATGATAAGATTTTTNAATTCACTTATTTAATATAAAGAATTTATAGGGTTTATATTAAGCTGACTTCGGAAAAGCTTCAAATAAGGGAAAGCCCCTATAGTTAATTACATCTTAGATAACTGAAGTAACCTAAGAAAACTTTCGATAAAAATTAGGAAATGTTATCTTCAAAAAGGTCAAAGGATAGGACTTATAAACGAGATTGGACAAAGAGGTGTGAAAGGGGAATGACCTAAATTTTGAGCATTTATTGTTGAATCAAAAGGAGGAAGAACTAGGGGATGTAAAAGATCCGGAAGAGTACCTCGGTGACTTCCCCAGGTATCCTATGGTTTTGCTTCAATTTAGAAGAGAAATTATTTAAGTGTTACATTCTGCAAATTTTATTTGTTTATGGCTTAAATTTATGTGAAACAATCACACAAATAGCCTGGAAGATGTGAGCATTTAGAACGTGACAAATGACAACCTTGGAATCCTAAGACGAGTTAGGGCTTATATTGTACATCAGAGCTATACAAAAGCCTAAAGATAGGGTGAAGATTTATGTTGCATAAGCAAACAACCTCAAAGACCTATGGCTTGTTTGTTTAATTCTAATGAAAGACATGTTGTTGTAGAACTTCTTGTGTTGAAGATGGTCGTGCTATGCACAATGCTAGCTCCAAGCTCTTCATCATGGCGAGTTGAAGTTTTCTAATGTGTCAGGTTATGATGTCAAATCAAATTTCCTTATGATTATAGTTCTTTAAATGTTATGGGGCATATTAAAGTTTATTAGAACGACACCGGTTATGATTGTACAGTTCTCTAATTTTGATACAACTATTTTTAATCAGATTCACTTAGTCCAAATGAATTTACTAAACTCAACTCAACGAGTCCCATACTTTCATTTAGACCATGGGAAATCTCATTAGCAACCGTAGGTTACCTCCTCCGAGGGATTCCTGATCATATGATTGAGACATCTTAATTTAGTTGCAATTGTTGTTTTGTGACATTTGTAATTAAATTTTGAGTTGTTTTAAATTTTGAATGTTGTGGCGGTGAGTTTTATCTTTGTTGATTTTAATTTTGGTTTTGGTTTTACGGCTATTCTTGCAATTTTGATTGTCATGCAGGGTGACATCATTGTTTAACATGGAAGGTTTGTAAATATAAAAATATAGTGTGGGAAGTACAAGAAAAGGCGTTACTATAAACTGTAAAAGTGTACTTGGCGAGTCTTCTCATTCCACCACCTAAAAGGTCAGTACTTGCAAGGCATCCATATAATATTGCAAGGAACTTAAATTGCAAGAGTAGATGAATGTTTAGCTACCAAACCCCAGACTATGATTTTATTGAGTCTTGGAAGATCCTAGTGGATAATTTTAGAACAAAATATGACAAGTTTAAATTGTCCTTCAAAATATCCTAAAGAATTCAAAGTGCTCAGGGTATGACCATGAACTATTTTGAAGATCTCTTGAATTGATTTGAGTTCAATTCTGAAATTATGATATTGTTCCATTAAACATTCAAGTTTAGAGTGTGGCTACCTCGTTGTTCAGTGAAACTTGACAATTTAATTATCCTAAGAATAGGATACTCAATTAGTCAATTGATGTTTCGTTTTAAAGTTATGTGAGTGGGTAACCCTAAAGAAAATCTAGGTTGTTTAAGATTATGGTGCCCACAATTAAGGTCAGACTTGTAGTTTTTCAATATGTTAATCACTAATTATGTTATCTTCTAAATCTAATCAATTAAGTTTAGATATTGTGCGTATGTCACTACTAAGCCCTTAACAATCATGATAGGTGAAATGGTGATTATCAAAATTTTGATTTAAATGACATCTATTCTTTTCCATCCTCAACTTTGGGCTTATGAAAAGTGAATTTCCATCTTTCCGACTTAAGCCCATCTCTTAAAAATTGTCTGATCTTAGTGGACTTCCAAGTCACGAAGATTATGAGATTTGTAATCTTGTGGGTTTCTACCTTTCAATCCCATTGTTTTTAATCATCCAAACATATTTACTAAGTTCAAAATTACCCATTTTACCTTGGTTAATATTAAATTTTGATTAAGGCACGAATGTCTAAAATCACCACTTTG
>JXCR01115630.1:0-10271 GCA_002079205.1 Phalaenopsis hybrid cultivar | reverse complement strand
AATTATTCCTTTCTCTCTATTTTTCTTCTTAAGAGTGCTTGGGGCTCCTAAGTCCAGTGTTGTGAGCGATTATGCTGATTTAGTGCTAAGAAAGAGCGCTAAAGCCGCACGGGTGACTTCTAGAAAGTTAGTCCGTGACAATAAGCTCTCCATTTAATAGGATTAAGCCCCGACGTGGCCCCTGCACTGAGAAAATCATTTCATTGTCCACTGTATTTTTGGTAAGGTAAAGCATCGTCTTGACTAATTTAAACTAAGTTTAAAACAAATAACTATTCTTAGTCTTTAGTAATTTGACTCAAAAAACAATAAATCAATCTAATCAAATCAACACAACACACAAATTTTCCTACTTGTCGATTAATTAATATCTATCTCTACATAGGATTTGATAAGTCATTGTCTTGACTCTATAAACCCAGTAGGGTATGTGTAGCTCTCTAGTATAGTCATTGCACACCACAAAAAGACCCTTAGAACCCCAAAGCCCAATCAAGAACTTCTATGAAAATCGGGTTAGAATGCTTAAGGTAGGTGTCAGTCCCTGAACTGTCTGCCTTAAACTAACCACTGACTTGCATTCAATTTAGATTCTTGTATCATCTATCTGGATCAAGTCGCCTCTGTGCACCTCTTAAGTCGAGAATAAGTCTTTGTACCCTCTTTAATGTGTCCAAGCATACATAATACAAATCTAAACTTCCGAAAAAATTAAACTAAATCATCTAAAACTTCTTTCTTGAATATACATCTGAATGAATGGCATGCTTCATCATTGTCCTTCCTCTTCTAGTCATTTTGTTTTCCTTCTAGGTTGGATGTTAGTCCATTTGCTTTCCTTTAAAGTGTAGACACTTTCTCCAAATTTTTCTCACTAGCTATCTAAATGAATCATATGCTTTAGTGTTGTCCTTTCTAGTCTAATCATTCTATCTTTCTTCTAGGTTTGATGTTAGTCCCGACATTTTCCTTTTTAGTATTGGCACTTCTTATATTTTCTATGACTAGCTATCAAGATGAATGATAAGATCCAACACTATCCTTCCTGATCTTGTTATTATGTCTATCTTCTATATTGGATGTTAGTCTTAACACTTTCCTTCCTAGTGTACACCTTAAATCTTCCTCTGATTAGTTTCAGGATGAATGAAAAGCTCAAGTGTTGTCCTTTCTGATCAAGTCAACTTGTTCATCCTTTGGGTAGATGTAAATCTACATAGATTCTCCACCTTAATTCATCCAGGCAATCCTAAAATCCCTAAAGGATCCCAAACATCTTAATTATCAAAACTCCAAACTCCAAATCTCTAACATAGTTAAATCAAACTAAACATTCTTCAAACTTTGTTGATTGCTTCAGTTGCAACCAATATGTGTGGAGTACTTTGAAAATCTCACCACACATATTGAGGATCCATTTATTGACATTATTTTTGGTCACATAAGATTTATATGGACATCATCCCTTAGTTTGACGAAGCAAAATTGGCTAAAAAGCAAGTTGCACATTTATTTGGCTGCTAGGCCCAATACTTAATGCTGAAAGTTTTTGGTGTGCTCACCCCTGGATCAATATTGACCACGCTTGAAAGTTCCTCAATGTGCTCACACCTGGCCCAGGCGTGACCATGCCTAGAAGTTCCTCGACGTGGTCACACCAACCCTGGGTGTGACCATACCTAGTTGACACGCCATCGATCTGTGGCCTTTATTTACAGATCTGGCCACAAACACTCATAACATTTCACCAGCAGTGGTCCATGGCTCACTAACCATTCGATTGATCCCCTTTTTTGATGCACCACCCAATTAAACGGCTCTGGAGGACTCTGACACCCCCTTCCCAACATATAAGTTTGTTATGGTCACTTTTAGCATAGGATAGAAACAGACAATAGAGAGGCTCCATTACTTTGAAGAAAAAGTGGGAAGAAGTCTCTGGCAAGTTGATCTCAATTCTCTTTATAGATGCTAATGTGATGTATGTGATTATATTATTAATTTACTTAATTATAATTATTACTTTGCAACAAAGCCAAAAAAGTTGATCCTAAGCAAAAGCTAGGTAAATTCTTAACTTTGAAAAAATTAAGAATACATATATAATATTTAAATATGGGATACTACGCAAGTATATGTATCAAATATCGAACCCATAAGGATAACTACAATATGCACTTTTCAAAACAAAAGAAATTAGATAACAAAATTCTACTTAGCAAAATATTCTTACTTAAACACTAGATGTTATAATAAGAATGAAAGTTCAATTCTTTTTTTTAATTTTTGATAATTAAAAATAAAGTAAGCAAATAACTAACTTAACTAGATATTTTCAAGATGAAGGCAATATAAATAAAATATCTTTTTCCTTATCATGAATCGGTAACAAGTATAGGAATTCTGTTGTGAAAGTACTTGAATTGTGATATGTCAAATATGAGCAATAATATTCTTTAACCTTACTAGAGATGCTATAAAAAATATTGGCTAATCTATCGTTTGAATAGTTTTGAAGGCGGGTTAGGTAAGGAAGATACTAGCTCTCATTCTAGAGTGCCCTCTTCTACTTCCACCCCGAGGCTAACATCTTGTATCAAAACCTAAAATTATAAATCAAATTGGTGGCTTTAGCCTGTCACTCTAAGGTCCTCTAATTCTACACCCTTCAAAGTTTATTTTCCTTTTTATTTGCACTCAATCCCATGAACTACATTCTCATCCATAAAATCAAATGTGATTCTTACCATTTTTTGACTGAGGCAATATCTTATTAGATCTTACATGTTCTCACAATAGGTATTAACATCTTAATTGACAAAATTAAGAAGTAAATTAAGTACAAGGTTTTAAATCATCACAACTTCTTCCAACATTAAAGTCTAATACTTCACAAAACTTCCCTCAAATACTTAATCACTTATCATTTTAAGGAAAAAGATAAAGAAAACTACTCAGAATTCATGAAGAAAATACAATGACACTTGAGTTTAAATGTAGAAATCATTCACACAAACAAGAAGCCTAAATTAAAGCCAAATGTAGTCACAAAGATAAAAACTTATCTCAAATTCCTCTCCACCTAATGTCTTTAAGTTCCTTTGAATCTTTTCCTTCACTCACAAAGCAAACTAAAGCTCAAAATAAAAAGAAAAGGTGGATGTAGGTGATCCCATTGTTCTAGATTGATATCAAATGCGATGTATGCGATTATATGCTTATATTCTTTAATAATAATTCTTACTTTGAAATGACGCCAAAAACTTGATCCTGAGCATAAGCTAGGTGAATTCTTAACTTCGACGCAAATAATATTACAATTATAGTATTTAAATATGAGATAATACGCAAGTATACGTATCATTATCAAGTAATATAGGACTTTTTGATTAAGCCCTGAATATCAAACCCACTCAAAAAACTACAATATGCAACTTACAAAATGGGAGAAATTAAAGTGCAAAATTCTACTTACCAAAATTTTTTTACTTAAACTCTAGATATTAAAAAATGAATGAAAGTTTGATTTTTTTTGTAAATTTTGATAATTGAAAATAAATTAAATAATAAAGTAAGCAACTAATTAATTTAGTTAAATACTTGCAAGATGAAGACAATATAAATAAAATATATTTTTTCTCATTATGAATCAGTAACAGGTATAGAAATTATATTGTAGAAGTATTCTAATTGTGTTGTGCCAAATAGAAGCAATAATATTCTTTAGCTTTACTAGAGATGATTTAAAGAACATTTGATAACCTATAATTTGAATAGTCTTGAAGACGAGTTAGGTAGGGGAGATACTAGCTCTCACTCTAGAGTTCCCTCTTCTCCCTCCACCTGGGGGCTAACATCTCATATCAAAACCTAAAACTATAAATCAAATTGTGTTTTAGCCTGTCACTCTAAAGTCCTCTAATTCTACATCCTTCAAAGTTTATTTCCTTATTCATTTGCACTCAACCCCATGAACTACATTCTTATCCATGAAATCAAATGTAATTCTTACCATTTTGACCGAGATAATACCATGTAGAATCTTACATGTTCTCACAACATGTATTAACATCTTAATTTGCCAAATCAAGAAGTAAATAAAGTACAAGGATTGAAATCATGACAACTTCTTTCAACATTAAAGACTAGTACTTCACAAAACTTCCTTTCAATACTTGATCAATTATCATTTTAAGAAAAAAGCTAAAAGAAAACAACTCATAATTCATGGAGTAAAGACAACAATACTTGAGTTTAAAAGTAGAAATCATGCACACAAACAAGAAGTTTAATTTAAAACTAAATGTAGTTACAAAGATAAACACTTATCTCAAATCCTCTCCATCGAATGTCTTGAAGTTCTTTTGAATCTCTTCCTTCACTCACAATATAAACNAAATCATGCACACAAACAAGAAGTTTAATTTAAAACTAAATGTAGTTACAAAGATAAACACTTATCTCAAATTCTCTCCATCGAATGTCTTGAAGTTCCTTTGAATCTCTTCCTTCACTCACAATATAAATTAAAACTCAAAATAAAAAGAAACGTTGGTCAGCAGTAGTTACCAGCTACTATGGATGGATGGATGATGATTGGCCCCTCTTGGTGGTTGNGGTCAGCAGTAGTTACCAGCTACTATGGATGGATGGATGATGATTGGCCCCTCTTGGTGGTTGCCCCCCCCCCTTTATGATCCAGGTTTTCTTTAATAAAAATCCAAGAAGTGTCTTGATGTCTCTTTCAAAATTTTTCTCCATTCAATGAATCTTCTAGAAGTTGTCTCCTTTCAAAAACCAATTGAATGAATTTTTGTATTCATTAACTATTTCCCACGTTTTTACCAAGGGTTGCTTCAAACACCTCTTAAAAAATTTGTCCAAATTCAATGAATCATCAAATAACTACTTCTGGCGCTTAGGCGCGGCTCTCTCTGTATAACTGGTCTGTAAATGCCGATCCAGCGCCTCAGTCATTTTTGTACCTTCTTCATTTTAGCTCCAAATTTGATCTTTTTTAGCTTTTTTTAACATTTTTCATCCATTTGCTTGTACCTAAAATAAAAATACACAAATATCTTTCACTAAAGCGCAATATCTAAAAAATAAGTATAAAAATGTTTGCACAAACACTATATATTTTAGGTGTATCAAAATCCCCAAACTTAAAATGTTACTTGTCCTCAAGTAATACTCCAATCTTATAAAAATTAAATAAGTAAATTATGTATATGAGTTTTTTTGGGAGTTTCTAAAATTTTGATATAGAGATATAGTAGTCCAATTTAGAAAAACCACTAGTGAATGAGACCAATTTAGAGTTTAGAAAATTTTAATGTAAAGAAGTCTGAAAATATGGGTTCCTATATAATTCAGAAATATTGTAGATTTTCCAAATATAGAGTTTAGACATTCTATCTTCTCCACTTTAAAATTTTTATTAAACATAATTTTACTTATTACATTTCATCCTTAAGCTTAANATTTTAATGTAAAGAAGTCTGAAAATATGGGTTCCTATATAATTCAGAAATATTGTAGATTTTCCAAATATAAAGTTTAGACATTATATCTTCTCCACTTTAAAATTTTTATTAAACATAATTTTACTTATTACATTTCATCCTTAATCTTATAAGTTTTTCAAGTCTTATACTTTAAAAAGATCAGATGTGGAACCAATTTTTGATTAAGCACTAATTCTCAAGCTTCTCCTCCCTTTTTCAACTTTTTTTTCTTTTCTTTTTCTTTTTCTTTTTATTTTANAAAAAGATCAGATGTGGAACCAATTTTTGATTAAGCACTAATCCTCAAGCTTCTCCTCCCTTTTTAAACTTTTTTTTTCTTTTCTTTTTCTTTTTCTTTTTATTTTCTTTTTCTTTTTCTCTCCTTTTTTTTCAAGCAAGGATTACTATATTTGGATAGACCTTTAATGATTTTGAATTCCACTCTTTCTTTTCTAAAGTAAAAAGTTGATATATTTTCATAACATAAAAACATAATAATAGTTTTGAAAATTACTTTCAATAAAAGAAATTTAAGTTTTAAAAATAAAAGTCTAATTCTTCTACATTTCTCAAAAATACAATTTCTCCTACTAAAGATAGTTACACAATAAAAGTCTAATCATCCTTCTCCTCCTCAGCATCACTCTTGTCACTACGCCAAAACAACTACAGGCTCATAGGATGGATATTTTGGATATTTAGGGAAAACTACAGCATGATCACCTCTCATGTGGTTTTCCATAATTGGAATTTTTCCTCATAATCGCTATGTCTCCTCATGTGTCCATCCATATGTTCTGCAAAATTTTCTAAATTTAATACCTTATCAGCAATATAGTTTACGTTGTTCAATATCCTTTATAATAGTTCTGGCTGAGAATCAGATCCAGAAGTCCGACCCCCTGATGTAGAAGCACATGAAGTAGAAGCTTGAGATGTAGAAGCACCTAAATTGCTAGAAAATCTACCTCTCCAGCCAAAAATTGAATGATTTGAATAGGACTTCACATTGACACTAGTAATGTGCTTGAGTGGCTGTAGTATCTCCTTTCAGCTATCAAATCTAACTCCAGCCTGCTCTCTGAAAATCCCAAACCTACAGTAATAGCAAAACTAGTAGAACTTGTGAGAACATCATAAATTAGATCTCCAGTATTGATGGGCTTGAACTGCTGAATACAATAATTCAAGGTTGCTCGATCTTGGGTCAGTTTACTGAGGTAATTTGTAGGCAGCAGACGAGCAGAAATAAAGTAGTGCCATGGTTTTGTTGTTGCATCCAACTTCGAAGTTGGGAAGTTAACTCTTCTTTCATTAGTAATTTTTCATAATCCCCTTCCACCATTCAACAATGAAATACTCTTGTCTAACTCCTTGTTAGGACTATAATTTTAATAAAAGCATAACGTGCTAGGGGCAATTAATAAAACTAATTTATTACCTCAGATGAGAAAGGTACTACCTTTCCTCTAACCATGACTCCTTTTTCAGCCTCAGTGAGATTTTCATAGAGCTCCCTAACAATAGAAATAACTGCTACAGCAAAAAAAAAACAGCAAAACTGCTCCCACTGGCGGCGAACAATCACATCCTCAACATCTCCTCCCGGACTCTTGAAACAATGCTCAGGGACCAATTTCCTCGATTGCAGTGCATTACTGTATCGATCCTGAGCTCTCGCACTAACAAACTTGCTCGAATCAAATCAGGATTTTCCCTTGCTCCTCTTCATCATTGAGGCCATTTCTAAAAATCACATAAAATTCACTATAAATCCCAAATTCAACTCTAAATCATTTAACTAAACTCCTGAAAGCTTAAACTAACAAATCTATGTATTTTCCATAGATTTTTCTCAAAATTTCACCAGGAATAATGATTTTCGGGTAGATCCATAATGTGCTCAAAAATGGAGTTTTTCGAACCCAGTAGTCACTTTAAAACGTTCGCGAACCAGTTTACGTGAACCAGCGCTTAAGCATGAATGGTTCGGTGCTTAGGCACCCATCTCTCAGTTAAGGCAGCGCTTACGCGCATGGTCTTAGTGCTTAGGCGTCAATGCACAAATTTTGATTTTTTTGGTTTTAAGTAAAATGCACTTCTAGCCTAAGTCAACCAACCCTACATGGTCATAAATCATTAACAATTATATTATTCCCTTTTAACTCTCCTTTTTTCTTAAGATTAACCAATCTTAACTAATTTGATTCAACATAAAATAACACAAAATTTCACACAAACAAACACTTATATTAATCTAAAAATAATTACAAACATTTTCAATACATAGATTCTTAATCCAAAGAGTCATGGATGAGATAGTTCCTAACATAAACACTAAACAATCATAACTTAAAAAAACACTAAACAAACTTAACATTAACAAACAAACACTAAACAATGAACTTAATTCCACTCTCCATTTGGTGGAACGAATCCTGACCTATCATTAGTCTCTCCTTCAGCATTTAGAATGTAAATCTGGTAAAACGGACGATGGTTAATAACTCTGATAGAATATTCTTCAATCCATTTGTTTTTCAAATACATAGCCTTGTCTGTTTCTTCCACAAAACTGGTATGGCTAAACTGCATTTTAAGTTTCCATCCCATATGATCTAGATGTGCGTTAACTTCTAACTCTTTTGCTTCAATTGAAGCCACATCAGCCTCAATTTTAGTGATTTTCTCCGCTACCCCTTCGGTACAAAAGACTAGGAAACCGTTGTATAACTCTTGCTCACTTTGATTAATAAATTTCTTTCTCATTTCTTCCCCATTTTTTTCAACTCACTCTCCTAAGATGACATCTTTCCAAGAACTCCACTCTCCACTTAGAATTTAGGGTTAAATTGAAGTGCGGTTAGACTTCTCGTGATACCCTTCTATTTATAAGCTATAGATCACACCTAGAACCTCTAGACACATTTTTAGACCATGATCTCACGTTTTAATCCACTAAACCTTGTTTAAATCTTCTAGAAACACCATTTAACACATTTAGTAAACTGTCGTACTTATGCGTTAAAGGTTGGTGCTTAGTCGTCAGTGCTTAATTTAGCATAGGTCAGCTTAACGTCCAAAAATTCATTCTAACATGTTTAAGACATTCTTTAAGGTTTTAGAATCATCACTAAATTATTATATATTCAAAATACTACCAAAATTTTCTAAATCAAACACAACAACATAACATTCAAAACAAACACACCGATAACTATGGGTTGCCTTCCACAAAGTTCTTGGTTTAACGTTGTCAACCTGACGTAACCCGTGCTTATTCTGGTTGACCCAACAACATAATATCATTCACTTTAAGTTGATCACCTAAGAAGTAGGGGTTCAGCCTGTGACCATTCACTTTGAATATTTTATCAGTTTTAGGATCTTTGATATTCACAGCTCCATAGGGATAAACTTTTCTCACAATCAAATGGGACCATCCACCTGTACTTAAGTTTGCCTAGAAATAATATTAACCTTATATTATGTAGCAAAATTTGTTGCCCTGACTCAAAATTTTAGTAAGAATGCTCCGATCATGCTACATCTTCATCGTTCCGCATTATATAGCAAAACTTGTTGCCCTGGCTGAAAATTTTTAGTAAGAATCCTTTAATCATGCCACATTTTTATCTTTTCTTTGTAAATCTTAGCACTTTCATAAGATTCATTCTTTATCTCTTCAAGCTCATTTAATTGCAATAGTCTTTTCTCACCAGCATCTTTTAAATTGTAATTAAATTATTTAATTGCCCAATATGCTATATGCTAAAGTTCAACTGGTAAATGACAAATTTTTCCAAATATTAGCCTATAAGGGAACTTCATATAGGAGTTCTATATGCAATCCTATAAGCCCACAAAACATAGGCAAGTTTGACTGACCAATCCATTTTAGTTGAATTCATAAATTTCTCTAATATTATTTTAACTTCACGATTAGATAATCTAGTCAAACCACTTGTCTGAAGATGATACGTAGTAGAAATTTGATAGTTAATATGATATATCTTTAATAATTTTTCCTCCATTACATTTCTGAAATGACTTCTCCGTTAATTATGATCACTCTCGGCATCCCAAATTTACAAATTATGTTCATTGTTAAAAAATTTGCAACATTATGAGCATCATATTGAGGTAAAGCAACAGCTTTTATCCATTTCGATACATATTCTACTACTAATAATATATATAAATTTGAGAAAGATTGTATAAATGGTCCCATGAAATCTAATCCCCAATCTGGTGAAACAATAATTGGTGCAGTGACTAATTTTTCTTTTAATAATTCAAAAGCTTTTAGACACTCTTTATCAAAATTAAAAATTACAACTTTTTAAAGTAAATGATAGAGGCTTAGTAATTTTTGAAAAGACTTTAATATACCGCCTATAGAATCCAGTATGTCATAAAAAACTCCTAATTTCCTTCACACTTGTTGGGTAAGATAAATTAGCAAACACTTGAATTTTTTTAGGGTCTACTTTCATACCATTTTCTGAAATCTGATATCTCAAAATAGCTCATCCTCCTACCATAAATTGTCATTTTTCCCAGTTAAGGAATAAATTCATTTCTTCACAGTGCTTAAGAACTTTTAATAAAAGTTCCAAACATGATTCAAATGAAGTTACGAACACTGAAAAATCATCCATGAAAACTTCAATCTCTTTTTCAATTAAATCACAAAAAATAGCCATCATACATATTTGAAATGTAGTTGGGGCATTACATAAACCAAAGGGCATTCTTCTAAAA
>JXCR01115624.1:223286-235818 GCA_002079205.1 Phalaenopsis hybrid cultivar | reverse complement strand
ATATATATATATATATATATATCTCTGTGTGTGTGTGTAGTTATCCAAAAATAATCACACATTATATTTTGATGTTGACATTTCATAGTGATGTGTGTTGAAAAATTCGAGGCGGTAGAGTAATGAATTATCGTCATAGCGTTGCACGAGGATTCAACGCATACTCACATAAAAAGGAAAACAATATGTGATGACACCAGAAATTTTTAGGTGGAAAACCCGTAAAGGGAAAAAATTACGGGGTCTAACCCAGTTGCAAAAATCTACTATATGTTAATGATTACAGAGACCCCTTGGCCCACAAACGAGAAATTATTACTAGCTTTCCAAGTTACAACGTCGACTGACGACGTTTAGTTAGCGGTGGTCGTTGGTTATCGACAGTAGACGACGACAATCGATGACGGTCGGTGGTGGTCGACGACAGTCAATGACGATCGACAGAGATCAGTGGTAATCGGCGGTGGGCGAGAGTGGCTGACGGCAATAGTCAGAGGTCGGCGATGGTCATCGTTGGTCAGTGGTGGTTGACGGAGGTAGACGATGACAGAGATGATGTTGGAGTTGAGCTCCTTCTCAAAGCTTCAAGTTCTCTCTTAAGTCTCCCCCTCATGTGAGGGGTGAGTCCCTATTTATAGTGTTATGGGTGCAATTAATGCATAATATGAACCATTTTGATCGAACGGTTCATAGAGCTTCCCTCGATCGGATGGCGTTTGATGGACGTTTGAGTGCCTTAACAATGTAGAAATTGAACAATCTTGGGCTCGTTGGATTTGCCTTGTCAAGACGCTCAATTTGAGTATGAACTCGCTGAATTCGATATTTGTTTGATCTTTCAAATGTGTACGGAAATCTTTCAAAAATAATTTAATCACTTGATCTATGCTTGATTTGCTCAGATTGTACTAACTTTGATATCATTAGGTTCGTATTATCGAGTCGGTCAGTTTGACTATAAGTTTATTGAAATCGGAGCTTTGGATGGCTTTTAATTGAAAATTGAATGTTTCTTGCTTAAAAAGTTGTCTTGTGATTCATGTTATACATCGAGATCTGTGTCATATGATAAAAATTTGTTTTTGCTGTATCAGTTGCCCCCCTATTTTTGAGCGAGCCCAATTTAATCGGCTGAAAATATTGATATCTAAAGTTTTTTCATTTTTATGAGGTATTCATTTTTTATTATAGTTTATTACGTTTCTATTTAGATAAAAACAAATTACAGCTAAATATTAGCTCAGTTGGTAAATATATTTTTTCTTATGCCGTAGGCAGTGTTCGAATCCTGCCTGAGCAAATTTTAAAAATTCTATTCCTGCTTTTTAAACGGGTCGGGCTTTCAGCCCAACAGGCTGGCCGGCCCTAAATTAGAGGATTGGAGACCCTCAAAACCGAAAATTAGAGAAAATTGAACTTAAAAACCGAAAATTAAAGGAGAAATTAATTTTTATTTATATTTTTTATTGCAGTAACAATTTTTTTTATTTAATAATTTTTTTAAAATAAAGAACAGTTTTTTTTCTTTTTTTTAACGAAGAACTGTTTTTTTTAAGGAATAACAGTTTTTTTTTAATGACTAATAAATTTTATAATAAAGATGGTTTTTTTTAGTCTATAAATAGGCCAATGAGAGGAGAAAAATGGTGGAGTCTTCATCCCTGCCTAGCAGGTGATTCGAGATTTCTCAAAAGAAGAAAGTTGTCCTGATTTGCGTAGCAGACAAACAACGAGATCTTCTTTCTTGTTGCGACAAAGAGTTGTGGCGAAACGTTACAGTGAAGTGTTGTGACGAAGAGTTGCGGCAAAGTGTTGCGGAAAAATATTGCGGTGAAGAGTTGCGGTGAAATGTTACGGCCAAGTGTTGCGACGCTCGCGGCGATGCGACGCGTGGCGGCAACTCTTTGCGGCGGGGCGTTGCAGAGACGCAACGCGTTGTGGCGGAGCGTCGCATATTCCGAAGGAGATTCCCGTGCCGCTTTTGCACGTTCTGAAGAAATGATGTAGTTTTCTCGCCTCGTCGTGAGGGGGGGGGGGAGGCGATGCCGACTCTAATTGAAGATGAACTAATTTGTTGTAGCCTTTGTACATGTATTTGTTGGTATTGTAGTCTTTTTAATCATCTGATGTGACAATTGTATATGTTAACGATGTATTTTTTTATTGCTTCCAGGATTGTTGTGGCTTCTTAATTGTGCAAAATTCTTCTGAGGCTTGTTGCCTTCTGATGAATTTTTATGCACTTGTGTCTTTTAAGGCTTGTAGGCTTCTGAGGTCTTTGATGTATCTGTGTCTTCTGAGGCTTGTATCCTTTAACGGTCTTTGATGTACATGTGTCTTCTGAGGCTTGTAGTCTTCTGAGGTCTTTGAGTGTACCAGTGCCTTTTGAGGTCTTTGATGTACCTGTGCTTTCTGAGACTTGTAGCATTTTTAGGTCTTTGAGTGTACCTGTGTCTTATGAGGTTTGTAACCTTCTGATGTCTTTGAGTGGAGACCCTGTCAACCACTTGCTCTCATGCAGTCTTTCTAGTGAGGACCCTGTCCACTACTAGCTTCCACTCGAAGATGAGGCGAAGAGGCAAGTCACTTGCCTCTTGGGCTCATCTTCGAGGGGCATGGTAGCTTCTCATTGATTCTTACCACTTGGGTTTGACTTTTAGGAGTACCGTATCTTCCCGTCGAGTCTTGCCTCTTGGGCTTGACTTTTAGGGGCATAGTAGGTTCCCATCTTCAAGGGGGCTTTCTACATAAAAATCTTTCATGAGAAAATAAGAAAATTTCAATGAAATGACATTTTAAAGCAACATGAAAATTTTGCTAAAATAAAATTAAGAGCTTATAAGCCAGTCTTTTACTCAGATAAGATGAGTTGGAGTTATACTTCTCATTCGATAACTCCAATGATTCCATTCTGGTTCCCCCCACATTGTTCTTGTAAGCAACGACCTAGGTGACATTCGCGTATTAGACATTCAATTTTTTCCTTCAATTGAAAACATCTTTTTGTTGAATGTCCTTTTGCTCGGTGGAAATGATAATATTGAGAATGATCTCCACCATCTGGATTTCTTAACAGCTTTGACCACTTGACAGTCTCTTCATCCTTGATTGTCATTAAGATGTTAACAAACGACGTGTTGAGTGGCGTGTATTCTTTTTCTAATCGTTGCTCATGATTCCCCTGTGGTCTAAATTTTTTTTCGCTGTNATATATATATATATATATATATATATATATATATATATATATATATATATATATATATATATATGTCTATATGTGTGTGTGTAGTGTGTGTGTGTGTGTAGTTATCCCAAAATAATCACAAATTATATTTTGATGTTGACATTTCATAGTGATGCATGTTAAAAAATTCGAGGCGGTAGAGTAATGAATTATCGTCATAGCGTTGTACGAGGATTCAACGCATACTCAGATAAAAAGGAAAACAATATGTGATGACACAGGAAATTTTTACGTGGAAAACCCGTAAAGGGAAAAAATTACGGGGTCTAACCCAGTTGCAAAAATCTACTATATGTTAATGATTACAGAGATCCTTTGGCCCACAAACGAGAAATTGTTACTAGCTTTCCAAGTTACAACGTCGACTGACGACGTTTAGTTAGTGGTGGTCGGTGGTTATCGATAGTAGACGACGACAATCGATGACGGTCGGTGGTGGTCGACGGAGGTCTGCGGTGGTCGACGACAGTCAATGATGATCGACAGAGGTCAGTGGTAATCGGCGGTGGGCGAGAGTGGCTGACAGCGATCGTCAGAGGTCGGCGATGGTCGTTGTTGGTCAGTGGTGGTCGGCAGAGGTAGACGATGACATAAATGATGTTGGAGTTGAGCACTTTCTCAAAGCTTCAAGTTCTCTCTTAAGTCTCCCCCCTCATGTGAGGGGTGAGTCCCTATTTATAGTGTTGGTGCAATTAATGCAGAATATGAACTATTTTGATCGGACAGTTCATAGAGCTTCCCTTGATCGGATGGCGTTTGATGGAAGTTTGAGTGCCTTAACGATGTAGAAATTGAACAATCTTGGGCTCGTTGGATTCGCCTTGTCAAGACGCTCAATTTGAGTGTGAACTCGTTGAATTCGATATTTGTTTGATCTTTCAAATGTGTACAGAAATCTTTCAAAAATGATTTAATCACTTGATCTATGCTTGATTTGACTCAGATTGTACTAACTTTGATATCATTAGGTTCGTATTATCGAGTCGGTCAGTTTGACTATAAGTTTGTTGAAATCGGAGCTTTGGATGGCTTTTAATTGAAAATTGAATGTTTCTTGCTCAAAAGGTTGTCTTGTGATTCGTGTTATACCTCGAGATCTGTGTCATATGATAAAAATTTGTTGTTGCTGTATCAGTTGCCCCCCTATTTTCGGGCGAGTCCAATTTCGTCGGCTGAAAATATTGATATCTAAAGTTTTTTCATTTTTAAGAGGCATTCATTTTTTATTATAGTTTATTATGTTTCTATTTAGATAAGAACAAGTTACAGCTAAATATTTGCTCAGTAAATATATTTTTTCTTATGCCGTAGGCAGTGTTCGAATCCTCCCCGAGCAAATTTTAAAAATTCTATTCCTGCTTTTTAAACGGGTCGGGCTTTCAGCCCAACAGGCTGGCCGGCCCTAAATTAGAGGATTGGAGACCCTCAAAACCGAAAATTAGAGAAAATTGAACTTAAAAACCGAAAATTAAAGGAGAAATTAATTTTTATTTATATTTTTTATTGCAGTAACAATTTTTTTTATTTAATAATTTTTTTTTAAATAAGGAACAGTTTTTTTCTTTTTTTTAACGAAGAACTGTTTTTTTTAAGGAATAGCAGTTTTTTTTAATGACTCTAATAAATTTTATCATAAAGATGATTTTTTTTAGTCTATAAATAGGCCAATGAGAGGAGAAAAATGGTGGAGTCTTCATCCCTGCCTAGCAGGTGATTCGAGATTTCTCAAAAGAAGAAAGTTGTCCTGATTTGCGTAGCAGACAAACAACGAGATCTTCTTTCTTGTTGCGACAAAGAGTTGTGGCGAAACGTTACAGTGAAGTGTTGTGACGAAGAGTTGCGGCAAAGTGTTGCAGAAAAATATTGCAGTGAAATGTTACGGCCAAGTGTTGCGACGTAGCGTCGCAGCAGGTGTCGCGGCAACGCGACGCGTGGCGGCGACTCTTTGCTGAATGTACTTTTGCTCGGTGACCTTCGCGGCGACCTAGGTGACCTTGGCGTATTAGACATTCAATTTCATCCTTCAATTGAAAACATCTTTCTGTTGAATGTACTTTTGCTCGGTGGAAATGATAATATTGAGACTGAGCTCCACCATCTNTTGTTGCGACAAAGAGTTGTGGCGAAACGTTACAGTGAAGTGTTGTGACGAAGAGTTGCGGCAAAGTGTTGCGGAAAAATATTGCGGTGAAGAGTTGCGGTGAAATGTTACGGCCAAGTGTTGCGACGCTCGCGGCGATGCGACGCGTGGCGGCAACTCTTTGCGGCGGGGCGTTGTNTTTTTTTCGCTGTGACATTTGATTGGTATCCCCGACGTTATTCTTGCGCTTGCCCCCCCCCACCCAATCGCTTAAATTGTTCTTTGTGAGCAATGATGACCTCATATGCAGAGATTTGTGCCTCAATACGGTGAACAAGGTCATCATAAGAACGAACTGTCTCCTGCATCAATGATGAATAGAAGGGTTCTAGGCGGAGCCCCCCAAGGAAGACTCCTCTTAGTAACTCTAGATCTACTCCCGAAATCTGCAGGGCTTCTGTAGAAAACCTGCAGAAGTAGCCCTTCAATGATTCTCCTTCGTTTTGACAAATTTCCGAGAGATGGGATGAATCCTTGATAATTCTTTGATTTGCGATGAACTGCTCTGTGAACAGTCTGATAAGCTCGTTAAAGGTGTTTACATTGCCCCTTGGTAAAGAGAAAAACTAGGTTTGAGCTTGTCCTTTAAGAGTAACCGGGAACACTTGACACATAAGAACATCAGAGGCACACTGAATGTGCATGATGGTTCGATAATGATCAATATGCTCATAAGGGTCGGTTATCCCTTCATATGTATCGATGTTCAGAAGCTTGAAGCCTGTTGGGATGGGGTGTTGGAAGACTGCATCCGCTAAGGGAGAATATTCATGAATATTACGGTGAGCATAGAAACGATCCTTTTTCTTTAGAGGAAACACTTCCCGTATGAGGCGTCGAGTTCATTACGAATGATGTCATCTGAAATGGCAGGAAGATGTGGCGATGTCAAATGAGCTGCACAAGATGGATGAGTGGAACTTGTGGTATCTAGGAGTTCAACATCACGACCTGACAGGGGATGTGTTCCTTCTTGAGGAGGCGGGCCGGTACAAGTTCCTCCGAGAGGTATGTTTCTTGTACGCCGCGTAGTTAATGGTAAAAGAATTTCATCCAATGGTGTAAGCAGCGGCTGTTGAGCCGAACGTACGAGCTGCAGGATCTTTAGTTGAGACTCCTTTATTTATGCATTCGATCTTTTATTAAAGGACCCAAAACACCTTCGTTGGTAAGATAACGACTTCTAGGGCGGGAAGATGAAGAAACATGCCGCCCTTGGCTTCGTGACTGCTCCCTGGAACGATGGGTGTTGGAGTGAGATGCTCCGTTGTCACGAACATTGTGTCTGGTGGTCATGTAGAAAATCGTGTAAGTACTTTAGTTATGGGTCTGAAACGTTCCGACAGACGTCGCCTAACTGATGCGTGCTTGAAAATTCACTTTGGTAGAGTAATAAATTATTGTCTTAGCGTTGCACGAGGATTCAACGTATACTCAGATAAAAAGGAAAACAATCTGTGATGACACCACAAATTTTTACGTGAAAAAATCGTAAATGGAAAAACCACGGGACCTGACCTAGTTGCAAAAATCCACTATAGATTGATGATTGCAAAAACCCATTGTACCACAAACGAGAAATGGTTACTAGCTTTCCAAATTACAACGTCGACTAACAACATTAAGTCGGCGGTGGTAGACGGTGATCAACGGTAGTCGACGACAATCGATACGGTCGGTGGTGGTCGACGTAGGTCCGCGGTGGTCGACGACAGTCAATGACGGTCTGCGGTGGTCGATGGAAGGTCTGCGGTGTTAGACGGAGGTCTGCGGTGGTCGACGACAGTTAATTACGGTCGGCGGTGGTCGACGGTGGCCGACGGAGGTCGGCGGTGGTCGCCGACGATCGATGGTGGTCGACGGAGGTAGACGATGACAGAGATGATATTGGAGTTGAGCTCCTTCTCAAAGTTTCAAGTTCTCTCTCAAGTTTCCCCCTCATGTGAGGGGTGAGGCTCTATAAATATTATTCTAGGTGCAATTAATGCAGGAATACGAACCATTTTGATCGGAAGGTCCAATGAGTTGTCTTGAGATTCGTGTCATGCCTCGAGATTCGTGTCGGATTATGAAAATTTATTGTTGGCATATCACATAGCATTTGTAGTTTATTATATGATCCTCCTATAAATTATAGAAGAATTCATGTATGGTTTCGTATAGTCAGAATATATAGTGCAAGTCACACATACGACCTTAGTTCATTTGTCCATTCGTTCGCTTACCTAAAGTAAAGCTAAGAACCTCAAAGCAGATAAATAGTTAGCACAAGTGAAATTCACATCTCGTCTTCATTTAACCAATTTTTATTAAAAAAAAGAACCCATTCAATAAATTTATTCTTTAATATAGAGAAACATACACTTATTTTATAGAGGCGAGCAATACATAATTTCATGCTTATCATTTTTTGAATGCAATAGCTTTTCAAAAAAAATAGAGAACAGAGAACTAAATATGTAATACCAAAATCCCCATAACTAAGAAGTTGCATTCGTCTAAGTGTCATTCATTCAGTTATATTCATCTGTCAATCGTCTTCTTGATATATGCATGTAAGACTCAATTCGAATGGAAAGTGAGTCACGGCTTACTCAATGAAAAAAGTCAATCAATCACGTTCGACAGACCAACTCTACGTTCAAACTGAATGACCATCTCACAATTGACCTCTCTGGTCGACCGTGCCAAACAACACCGAGCCAAGTCATCATGCGGTCGAACACCCTGACCGAAAAGGGCACAAACACCACTCAGCTGGCTTCAAGCCAGTTAACCAGCCAACTACTGTCAATATTAAAATTCAAATTATATGCAAATACGACATAAAATTTATTCACTCAATTAGAAACTTGATTATATTAAGAACTGTTTCATAATTGTTCCCTCATTTCAGTAATCGTACAAATCACATCTCTATAACACGAATAAGAGGAGATCTCTTAGATTTTCCCTAGAGAAATTGTAGATTTATTATACTTTCTCTCATTCACTCGGCTCTAACTTTCGGGACGTGATTCATGAAGAACAAATTACAATCCAACGGTATGAAAAGTTCATTACTATTTTTTAAAATTTTTATGTTACTTAATTTGTTAATTAAATTCTATATTATAAAAAATTAAACTAAATTTAATTGCTATAAAACCATGCGACCAACTTCTCCATAACAAAAATCAAAAGCATTTTGCACGCGCTAATAATAATAAAAATAAAAAAAGTTGGAAATGCAACAAAAAAGAAAAAGAAAAAAAGAAGCCATTTCCGAACGAATTAAAGCAAATTTANTAATTGAAATTTGAATGTTTATTGCTCAAAAGGTTGTCTTGAGATTCGTGTCATGCCTCGAGATTCATGTCAGATGATAAAAATTTATTATTGGCATATCACATAGCATTTGTAGTTTATTATATGATCCTCATATGTATTATAGAAGAATTCATGTATGGTATCGTATAGTTAGAATATGTAGTGCAAGTCACACATACGACCTTAGTTCATTTGTCCATTCATTCGCTCACCTAAAGTAAAGCTAAGAACCTCCAAGCAGATAAATAGTTAGCACAAGTGAAATTCACATCTCGTCTTCATTTAAGCAATTTTGATTCAAAAAAAGAACCCATTCAATAAATTTATTCTTTAATATAGAGAAACATACACTTATTTTATAGAGGCGAGCAATACATAATTTCATGTTTATCATTTTTTGAATGCAATAGCTTTTCAAAAAAAAATAGAGAACAGAGAACTAAATATGTAATACCAAAATCCCCATAACTAAGAAGTTGCATTCGTCTACGTGTGATTCATTCAGTTATATTCATCAGTCAATCGTCTTCTTGATATATGCATGTAAGACTCAATTCGAATGGAAAGTGAGTCACGGCTTACTCAATGAAAAAAGTCAATCGATCACGTTCGACCGACCAACTCTGCGTTCGGACTGAATGACCACCTCACAATTGACTGCTCTGGTCGACCGTGCCAAACGACACCGAGCCAAGTCATCATGCGGTCGAACATCTCGAGCGACTAACGCGTACTTCAAAGGCACAAACACCACTCAGCTAGCTTCAAGCCAGCTAACCAGCCAACTACTGTCAATGTTAAAATTCAAATTATATGCAAATACGACATAAAATTTATTCAATCAATTAGAAACTTGATTATATTAAGAACGGTTTCATAATTGTTCCCTCATTTCAGTAATCGTACAAATCACATCTCTATAACACGAATAAGAGGAGATCTCTTCGATTTTCCCTAGAGAAATTGTAGACTTATTCTACTTTCTCTCATTCAGTCGGCTCTAACTTTCAGGACGTGATTCATGAAGAACAAATTACAATCCAACGGTATGAAAAGTTCATTACTATTTCTTTAAATTTTTATGTTACTTAATTTGTTAATTAAATTCTATATTATAAAAAAATTAAACTAAATTTAATTGCTATAAAACCATGCGACCAACTTCTCCATAACAAAAATCAAAAGCATTTTGCACGCGCGCTAATAATAATAAAAATAAAAAAAGTTGGAAATGCAATAAAAAAGAAAAAGAAAAAAAAAAGCCTTTTCCGAACGAATTAAAGCAAATTTCTCCGTTCAAATCACTTAGAACTCCTCTTTCCACGCTGTCCTTCTCACTTTCGGAAAGTCACCCAATCCCATATAAACAAACAAATATAGACTATTTTAATAAATATTTATTTATATGGTGTAATTTTAATCTTAAAATATATAAAAGTGCGAAAATACCCCTCAATTATTTTAAAATTGAGCTTAAGTATTAGTTTCATGCCGTGTTTCTAGCGTGGCACGGCCTCAAGCCGCACATTTATTTTTTTTTCTTTGCGTTTGATTCTCGCGTTTTGACGGTGTGTGCAAAAATTTCCGCAGAGCGCAGACCGCAGTTTCAACCATGCGGCCAGCATTTCCGCTCCCTTTTTTTATTACTCTACTCTCCCTCGCGACTCTTCCCTCTCTTCACGGTTGCAATACGAATGTTCAGATCCGTTGAAGTCGTCGAGATCAAGGCTGGAGGTGAGGTAAGCAGACAACATGGATAGGCATAGAAGAAAATTGATCTTGAAATAGAACAGTGAAAGGTAAGAATTGATTATTCCTTGTTGGCAGCTTGTATAAAAATTAATAAATTTTACTTCTTTTCATCACTGTTTTTTTTACTTCTTTTAAGCTTTAGAGATCATTTGTTGGTCTAGTTTTTTATGCTAGTAGTTCCCAATTCCATCGTTGTTTTGGTGGAGGATCAGTTTTGAGGGGGCTTTTTGATTTGTTTCAAGTAGATCAGTTGAAAAGTGAAGCTTAATGCCTCTGCTTGTGATGGCAGAGCAGCACGAGCATTTAGAATTGAAGTTAATTGCATTTTTGCGCTAGAGCTGTGAGACTCATGTATTGTCTTCAAAACACTAATTTCAGAGCTTGAACTCTGAATTATAAACACGTTTCAGACTCGCAACGATTCAAAGGATCATGGCGGCCAAACCTCAAAAGCTTTTACAGTAGAAGTTGCTATATTACCAGCCTCAAAAGCATCAATTGAAGCAACAGACTGCAATACAGTTGAGGATGGAGGTTCAAAAAATAGTTTTTTGAGCATGTCTTATTCTCCTAAAGCCTCAAAGGACTTCAATTTTTGCAGTGGAGAAGCTTCATTCATAAAGGGTACTAACTAACGATTTAAAATGATTTTTCCTTATCTTATGTGTGCCCAACAAAAAGTTTATTAATGCATAATGAATGAATATAGATATCCTTTGATGAATTGGCTTTATAGTTTTTGCTGTAAAAAAAAAAAAAAAATTTGTTTATTCATTTGAATGAATAAGTTTTAGTTACTCTTATTTGAATAAGCATGTGAGTTATTCTTTAAGCATGCTAATTCGCTTGGTGCACTATTTGTTCATGAGTTTCTAATAGAGAGATCTCGTGCGATGAGTTTCTAAGAAGAGATCATGCATTCTTTGAGGTATGTGTATTATTTTTTGTACTATTTTGAAGTGAATTTTTTTTTTTCCTCAAGTACGAAATATATTAATCTGAAAGTTATATTACAAACAACATTATTATACGAGGAGATAAGGGTCATTTGTCCAGAAACAACTACCGCACAACTATTTTCATATTACAAAAAACAAACACTCAGCCAACTTATCCGTAACAACTTTCTGGGGCAGCTGTCACCAGATAAGCTGCAGCAACCCCAAATAATTTCAAGAGTTTAAAGACTAATATGACCTCATATAACTATTTTGACAATTTACTCTTAATTATTCCCTCAAAAAAGTATTAAGNCTGAAAACATCAATAATCAAAATATGAAGGTGTATATGAATGCTAATTTACTAGGGTGCATTGATAATTCTTTGTTAAGCTTGACATATGTGAACCAAAGGAGATAATTTCTTTTTTTTTTCCTTCACAAACTAATCAGAAGTTCTACATGAACCAAAGGAAATAAGCCCAATTTATATATTTTTAAAGGCAGCAGCTATAATTCCAACGTGAAAACACTGGATATTCATATGGATTAGCTTCAATTCCTCCCTCCCCTCCTCAACAGAAGCATCGGTCTAATGCAAATCTGCCATAAGTAAACATCCCATTATCCCGAATCTGACATAGGATACTAATCAAGCAGATCTCCAAGAAACTTTTACGCATGTATGAACAAGCCAATTTAAGTAAACATGGATAGAACCCAATCACAGAAGCTNCACCAAATCCTACCTCGCTGGGAGCGCATGCATATTTTCCTGTGGCGACAACACCCCCAAACATCAGATCCAACTTCTCCTCCAAATCGGGTTCAATTCCACATGTTTTATACTTTTTCGCTGCGGGCACCACCTGGAAAAAAAAAATTCAAATCAGTTCTACATATTAAGAAAGAACTAAATTATGGATAGCTTAAAAAAATTAAACTTACTAACCGCGATCCTTTCTGTCCACCACTCTTCAGAGGCATCAATGGTTTGCTTTATCAGATCCCAGCCCAGACCAGTTGAACCACATTTCAAATCCTTCCAAATTTTCCAATCTTTTTTCAATTGATCCCATTTGTTCTTCATTTGTAGCCTGTCGTACTCCCGTCCCGTGGACTCTTTAAAGTGTTTAATGATATT
>JXCR01115624.1:203037-221230 GCA_002079205.1 Phalaenopsis hybrid cultivar | reverse complement strand
ATGTGTATAAGAGACAGTCCCTAATATTAATATATATATAAATAATATATTATATTAATTATATGACTTATATCATATAAATATATAATATATTATAGTATATTAATATATTATTTATATTAATTTATTATATATTATAATTTATAAATTTAATTTTTTAAAATATCAAAAAAAATTTATAAATAATTATTTTAAATTATTTTATATTTTGAACAATAACGAGTCGAACACTAACAAACGCATCACTATTCGTGTTTAGTTCGTTTAACTACCCGAACGAAAAAAATGTGTTCACGTTCATCTCATTTTCTTATCAAACGAATCGAACACGAACTCATTGACAAACCAAACACGAACTGTTCGCGAACAACGAGTTTTTTTTGACAGCCCTAATTACAAGCAGCCAAATATGAAATATTTATTTATTAATGTCTTAAAATTTAATTTAATAAATTTGGACTCAATTCTATCTAATTTTTTATATCAAGGAATCGTAGATTACCAAAAATCACTTCCACACTTGTTAATGATNCGGCGGAGAATCTCAGGTTTTTCGACGGCTGCGGTTTCAGCAGAATCAAACGGCTACGAAGAAGCATTAGATTTTAATAAAGCTCGATTCAGCGCTTATTTCGAACGCTGCAAGTGATATTTATATGATAATTTTCTGAAACAAGATATTTAGCTGAAGTGATCTGTGTTCCACGTGTATAGCCGAGGTGTAACCATAGGAAGGATGAGATCAACGTGGCGTGCATGTGAATTTTTTGTCTGACACGTGGCAAATCATGACACGTGGTTGGTTTCGTCGTGACACAACGAAAAATAATTATGCGAGCTCAGTCCGGTTTGGCGATTCTATCAGATTGCTGTTGAGGATTCTCCATTTTTACTCTCTTTTTATTTTGTTCCGATTTATTTTGATGTAGTTTTTTTATTATTATTATTTATTTGTTATTATTTTTTTAATAAATTTAGGCTTAGTCTTCGTTTTTCGAAATAAAAAAATAATTATGTGTGCATCTAATTATAATGATTTATCATCTTAGCTAGATACAATAATTCAACACACATTCAAAAGAGAGAAAATAACTCATAATGATATAAGAAATATTTACGTGAAAAATCATTGAGAGAAAAAAAAAACCATGGGTCCGGACAGTTTAAGAGTTTTATTATAAAATGACAATTATAGTTATAATCATTTGTCTACTAAGCGGATACTAGCGTCGACGTGCAGATAAATTTCTTGCATCAACGATTACCGAGAGTGATTAGATGGTGATTAACGGCGGTTAGCAGCAATTGACAAGCAATGGGGACAGTGGTCGGATGTGGTGTACAACAGTTCACGATGGTTGATGACGGTTGACGGTGGTCAGCAGAAGTGATATTGGACTTTAGCTCCTTCTCAAAGCTTCAAGCCTTTCGGACTGTCAGGAATGTTTCCCTCGATCAGACGATATTTGATGGACATTTGAGAGTCTTAATGATGTCAAAATTGAGAGATCTTGGGCCCGTTAGATTCATCTCGCCAAGACACTCAGTTTGACTGTGAACTCTCCGGATTCAACTTCCGTTTGACCTTTCCAAATGTATTCAGAGAACTTCTCAATATGGTTTAATGGCTTGACCAGAGCTCGATTTGGTTCAGATCAGAGCAATATTGGTACCATTGGGTCCATCTCGTCAACCCATATAGCTTTACTATAAGTTTGTTGAAATCAGAGCTCCATTTTTAGTTTCTTTTTATTTTGTTCCGATTTATTTTGATGTAGTTCTTTTTTTTTTGACATTTGTTATTATTATTTTAATAAATTTAGGCTTAGTCTTCGTTTTTCGAAATAAAAAAATAATTATGTGTGCATCTAATTACAATGATTTATCATCTTAGCTAGATACAATAATTCAACACACATTCAAAATAGAGAAAATAACTTAATAAATAACTCATAGTGACAAAAGAAATATTTACGTGAAAAATCATTGAAAAAGAAAAAAAAATGGGTCTGAACAGCTTAAGAGTTTCATTTTAAAATGACAATTATAGTTACAATCATTTGTCTAATAAGCGGATACTAGATCTCCCAAGTTATAACATCGACGTGCAAATGATCTTTTTGCATAGAACGGACGATGACCGATAGTGATTAGATGGTGATTGACGAAGGTCAGCAGCAATTGACAAGCAATGGGGAGGGTGGTCGGTTGTGGTGTACGACAGTTTCCGATGGTCGATGACGGTCGGCATCGATAGAAGTGATATTAGACTTTAGCTCATTCTCAAAGCTTCAAGCCCTTCGGACGGTCAGGAAAGTTTCTCTCGATCAGACAACATTTGATGGACATTTGAGAGTTTTAACGATGTCAAAATTGAGAGATATTGGGCCAGTTAGATTCATCTCGTCAAGACACTCAATTTGACTATGAACTCTCCAANCCCCCCCCAATCGCTTAAATTGTTCTTTGCGAGCAATGATGACCTCATCTGCAGAGATTTGTGCCTTAATACAGTGAACAAAGTCATCATAAGAACGAACTGTCTCCTACATCAATGATGAGTAGAAGGGTTCTAGGCGGAGCCCCCCAAGGAAGACTCCTCTTAGTAACTCTGGATCTACTCCCGAAATCTGTCGGGCTTCAGTAGAAAACCTGCAGAAGCACTCCTTCAATGATTCTCCTTCGTTTTGACGAATTTCCGATAGATGGGATGAATCCTTGATAATTCTTTGATTTGTGATGAACTGCTCTATGAACAGTCTGATAAGCTCGTTAAAGGTGTTTACATTGCCCCTTGGCAAAGAGAAGAACTAGGTTTGAGCTTGTCCTTTAAGAGTAACCGGGAACACTTGACACATAAGAACATCAAAGGCACACTGAATGTGCATGATGGTTCGATAATGATCAATATGCTCATAGGGGTCGGTTATCCCTTCATATGTATCGATGTTCAGAAGCTTGAAGCCTGTTGGGATAGGGTGTTGGAAGACTGCATCTGCTAAGGGAGAATATTCATGGATATTACGGTGAGCATAGAAACGATCCTTTTTCTCTAGAGGAAACACTTCTCATATGAGGCGTCGTACTTCATTACGAATGATATCATCTGAAATGGCATGAAGATGTGGCGATGTCGAATGAGCTGCACATGATGGATGAGTGGAACTTGTGGTATCTAGGAGTTCAACATCACGACCTGACTGGGGATGTGTTCCTTCTTGAGGAGGCGGGCCGGTACGAGTTCCTCCGAGAGGTATGTTTCTTGTACGTCGCGTAGTTAATGGTAAAATAATTTCATCCAATGGTGTAAGCAACGGCTGTTGAGCCAAACGTACAAGCTGCAGGATCTTTAGTTGAGACTCCTTTATTCTATGCATTCGATCTTCTATTAAAGGACCCAAAACACCTTCGTTGGTAGGATAACGACTTCTAGGGTTGGAAGATGAAGAAACATGCCGCCCTTGGCTTCATGACTGCTCCCTGGAACGATGGGTGTTGGAGTGAGATGCTCCGTTGTCACGAACATTGTGTCTGGTGGTCATGTAGAAAATCGTGTAAGTACTTTAGTTATGGGTCTGAAACGTTCCGACAGACGTCGCCTAACTGATGCGTGCTTGAAAATTCACTTTGGTAGAGTAATAAATTATTGTCTTAGCGTTGCACGAGGATTCAACGTATACTCAAATAAAAAGGAAAATAATCTGTGATGACACCACAAATTTTTACGTGAAAAAATCGTAAAGGGAAAAACCACGGGACCTGACCTAGTTGCAAAAATTCACTATAGGTTGATGATTACAAAGACCCATTGTCCCACAAACGAGAAAGGGTTACTAGCTTTCCAAATTACAACGTCGACTAACAGCATTTAGTCGGCGGTGGTAGACGGTGATCAACGGTAGTCGACGACAATCGATACGGTAGGTGGTGGTCGACGGAGGTCCGCGGTGGTCGACGACAGTCAATGACGGTCCGCGGTGGTCGACAGAGGTCTGCGGTGGTCGACGACAGTCAATGACAGTCGGCAGTGGTCGACGGTGGCCGACGGAGGTCGACAGAGGTCGGCGGTGGTCGTCGACGATCGATGCTGGTCGACGGAGGTAGACGATGACAGAGATGATATTGGAGTTGAGTTCCTTCTCAAAGTTTCAAGTTCTCTCTCAAGTTTCCTCCTCATGTGAGGGGTGAGACTCTATATATAGTATTCTAAGTGCAATTAATGCAGCAATACAAACCATTTTGATCGGACGGTCCAGTGAGTTTTTCTCGATTGAATGGCGTTTGATGGACATGGACATTTAAGTTTCTTAACAATGTCAAAATTTAACAATCTTGGGGTCGGTGAATTCGCCTTGTCGAAACGCTCGATTCGAGTATGAACTCGCTGAATTCGGCATTCATTTGATCTTTCAAATGTGTCCGGAAATCTTTCAAAAATGATTTTAGTCACTTGATCTGGGTTTGATTTGACTCGGATTGGAATAACTTTGATATCATTAGGTCCGTCTTATCGAGTCGGTCAGTTTGACTATAAGTTTGCTGAAATCGAAGCTCTGGGTGACTTTTAATTGAAATTTGAATGTTTATTGCTCAAAAGGTTGTCTTGAGATTCGTGTCATGCCTCGAGATTCATGTCAGATGATAAAAATTTATTATTGGCATATCACATAGCATTTGTAGTTTATTATATGATCCTCATATGTATTATAGAAGAATTCATGTATGGTATCGTATAGTTAGAATATGTAGTGCAAGTCACACATACGACCTTAGTTCATTTGTCCATTCATTCGCTCACCTAAAGTAAAGCTAAGAACCTCCAAGCAGATAAATAGTTAGCACAAGTGAAATTCACATCTCGTCTTCATTTAAGCAATTTTGATTCNATATATATATATATATATATATATATATATATATATATATATATCTGTGTGTGTAGTTATCTTAAAATAATCACATATATTATATTTTGATGTTAACATTTCATAGTGATGCGTGCTGGAAAATTCGTTGTGGTAGAATAATGAATTATCGTCTTAGCGTTGAACGAGGATTCAGCACACACTCAGATAAAAAATGAAAACAATCTGTGATGACATCATAAATTTTTATGTGGAAAACTAAGGGAAAAAACCACTAGGTCTGACCTAGTTGCAAAAATCTACTATAGGTTAATGATTACAGAGACCTCTTGTCCCATAAACGAGAAAGGGTTATTAGTTTTCCAAGTTACAGTGTCGACTGACGGCGTTTAGTCAGCGGTGGTCGACAGTGATCGACGGTAGTCGACGACAATCGATGACGGTCGGTGGTTGTCGACGAAGGTCCACGGTGGTCGACGAGAGTCAATGACGGTCAGCGGTGGTTGATAGAGGTCAGTGGTGATCGGCGGTGGNTTCAATTTTTGCAGTGGAGAAGCTTCATTCATAAAGGGTACTAACTAACGATTTAAAATGATTTTTCCTTATGTTATTTTTGCCCAACAAAAAGTTTATTAATGCATAATGAATGTATAGATATCCCTTGATGAATTGGCTTTATAGTTTTTGTTGTTAAAAAAAAATTAAATTTGTTTATTCATTTGAATGAATAAGTTTTAGTTACTCTTATTTGAATAAGCATGTGAGTTATTCTTTAAGCATGTTAATTCGCTTGGTGCACTATTGGTTGATGAGTTTCTAATAGAGAGATCTCGTGCGATGAGTTTCTAAGAAGAGATCATGCATTCTGTGAGGTATGTGTATTATTTTTTGTACTATTTTGAAGTGAATTTTTTTTTTTCCTCAAGTATCAAATATATTAATCTTACAGTTATATTACAAACAACATTATTATACGATGACATATTGATCGTTTGTCCAGAAACAATTACCGCACAACTATTTTCATATTACAAAAAACAAACAGTCAGCCAACTTATCCGTAACAACTTTCTGGGGCAGCTGTCACGAGATAAGCTGCAGCTGCCCCAAATAGACACTTGATATAATAATTTATATGACCCCATATAATTATTTTGACTATTTACTCTTAATTTTTCCCTCAAAAAAGTATTAATTTAAAATATTATTTAATTTCTTAAAAAATTAAAACCTTCGCAAACTCCCCACCGTGATCTCCACGTCATATAAAAACCTTAATATATACATATATAATATTTAACATTTTAATATTACATGTAAATCTAGTTTTATACATGTATAAAACCGAAAATGAGTATGGTCAGTCTAGCAGGAGTCTCACAGCCGCCATGGAAACACTCCTTCAGTTTCTTCTCCTGCTCTGCACATTCATCAATACCTTCTTCTCAGCAAGTAATCAATCCTTCCTCATCTCCTTCTTCCCTTTTCTCACTGGTTTCCAAGATCAATCAATAAATAATCGATAAGTTTTCTTGAATCCCTTAGGTTCCCAGCCGTACGTCGGAGTAAACTACGGAGAGATCGCCGACAAACTGCCGCCGCCGGAATCCACCGCCCACCTCTTGCAATCCACCACCATCTCCAAGCTCCGTCTCTACGGAGCCGATCCCGCCATCATCCGAGCCCTCGCCGGCACCNGATAGTGGCTAACGACGGTTGACAGAGGTCGGCGGTGGTCGCCGATAGTCGATGGTGCTCGACGGAGGTAGACGATGACAGAGATGATGTTGAAGTTGAGCTCCTTCTCAAAGCTTCAGGTTCTCTCTTAAGCATCCCTCCTCATGTGAGAGGTGAGACTCTGTTTATAGTGTTATGGGTGCAATTAAGTCAGGAATATGAACCATTTTGATCGAACGGTTCATAGAGCTTCTCTCGATCAGATGGCGTTTGATGGACATTTGAGTGTCTTAACGATGTCGAAATTGAACAATCTTGGACTCGTTGGATTCATCTTCTCACGACGTTCGATTCGAGTATGAACTCGCTGAATTCGACATTCGTTTGATCTTTCACATGTCTTCGGAAATCTTCCAAAAATGATTTAATAATTTGATCTGGGTTTTATTTGACTCAGATTTGACTAACTTTGATATTATTAGGTTCGTATTATCGAGTCGGTCAGTTTGACTATAAGTTTACTGAAATCGGAGCTTTGGTTGGCTTTTAATTGAAGTTTGAATGTTATTACTCAAAAGATTATATTGAGATTCGTGTTATGCCTCGAGATCCATGTCATGCCTCGAGATCTGTGCCATATGATGAAAATTTGTTGTTTTCGTATCAGTTGCCCCCTATTTTCAGGTGAGTCCAATTTAGTTGGCCGAAAATATTAATATCTAAAGTTTTTTCATTTTTATGAGGCAATTATTTTTTATTATAGTTCAATATGTTTCTATTTAGATAAAAGTGATTATGTACTTTTGCATAGCTCAGCGGGTAATTACATTTTTTCTCTTGCGACAGGGCTGGGTTCGAATGCTGTGAGCAAATTATAAAAATTCGATTCCTTTTTTTTTTAAACGGGCCCGAAATTGAAGGGATTGGAGACGCTCAAATCCGAAAATTAGAGAAAACTGGACTTAAAAACCGAAAATTAAAGGAGAAAATAGTTTTATATTTATATTTTTTTATTACAGAAACAGTTTTTTTCTTTTTTTCTTTTTTAATGAAGAGCTGTTTTTTTAATGAATAGTATTTTTTTTAATGACTGTAATAAATTTTATCATAAAAATGGGATTTTTTTAGCTTATAAATAGGCTAAGGAGAGGAGAAAAATGCTAGAGTTTTCATCCTTGTCAAGCAGCTGATTCGAGATTTCCCAAAAGAAGAAAGTTGTCCCCGACCTGCATAGCAGGCAAGCAACAAGATCTTCTTTCTCGTTGCGGCGAAACATTACGATGAAAGTTGCGGTAAAGAATTGCGACAAAGTGTTGCAAGAAATATTGCAGCGAAGAATTGCGGCAAAGTGTTGCAGAGAAATGTTGCGGCGAAGTCACGGTGAAACGTTGCGGCGAAGTGTTGCGGCAAAGCGTCGCAGCGACGCGTTGTGGCGGAGCGTCGCATATTTCGGAGGAGGTTCTCGTGCCGCTCTTGCACGGTATGAAGAAATGATGTAGTATTCTCACCTCGCCATGAGAGGCGATTTTCATACTTATGTGGTGGCGACATCTAGAGACCCCTTGAAGAACATCAGAAATACTGAAATTTTAGGAAGACGATGCTGACTCTAATTGAAGATGAACTGATTTGTTGTAGTCATTGTACATATATTTATTGATATTTGTAGCTTTTGTAATCATCTGATGTGACAATTGTAGATATTAACGATGTATTTTTTTATTGTTTCCACGATTGTTGTGGTTTCTTAATTGTGCAAAATTCTTTTGAGGCTCATAGCCTTTTGACGAATTTTTATGCACTTGTGTCTTCTAAGGCTTGAGACCTTCTGAGGTCTTTGATGTATCTGGGTCTTTTGAGGCTTGTAACCTTCTGAGGTCTTTGATGTACATGTGCCTTCTTAGACTTGTAGCCTTTTGAGGTCTTTGAGTGTACCTGTGCCTTCTGAGGTCTTTGATGTACATGTGCTTTCTAAGGCTTGTAGCCTTTTGAGGTCTTTGAGTGTACATGTGCCTTCTGAGGTTTGTAACATTTTGAGGTCTTTCAGTGGAGACCATGTCAACCACTTGCTCTCATGGACTCTTTCTAGTGAGGACCTTGTTTACTACTAGCTTCCCATCGAGACTTGCCTCTTGGGCTCATCTTCTAGGGGCATGGTAACTTCTCATTGATTTTTGTCACTTTGGTTTGAGTTTTAGAAGTACCGTATCTTCCCGTCGAGTCTTGCCTCTTGGGCAAGACTTTTAGCGGCATGGTAGGTTCCCATCCTCAAGGGGGCTTTCTATACAAAAATCTTTCATGAGAAAATAAAAAAATTTCAATGAAATGACATTTTAAAGCAACATAAAAATTTTGCTAAAATCAAATTAAGAGTTTATAAGTCAATCTTTTACTCATATAAGATGAGCTAGAGGTATACTTCTCATTCGATAACTCTGATGATTCTCTTCTGGTTCCCATCACATTGTTATTGTAAGTAGCGACCCATGTGACCTTAGCGTATTAGACCTTCAATTGAATACATTTTTTTGTTGAATGTCCTTTTGCTCGGTGAAAATGACAATATTGAGACTGATCTCCACCATCTGGATTTCTTAACAGCTTTGGCCACTTGACAGTCTCTTCATTCTTGATTGTCATTAAGATGTTAACACGCGACGTGTTGAGTGGTGTGTATTCTTTTTCTAATCGTTGCTCACAATTCCCCTGTGGTCTAAACATTTTTTGCTGTGAGATTTGATTGGTATCCCCAACGTTATTCTCGCACTTGCCCCCTAATTGCTCAAATTGTTCTTTGTAGAGATTTGTGCCTCAATACAGTGAACAAGGTCAACATAAGAACGAACTGTCTTCCGCATCAATGATGAGTAGAAGGGTTCTAGGCGAAGCCCCCCATGGAAGACTCCTCTTAGTAACTTCGAATCTACTCCCAAAATTTGTCGGGTTTCAGTAGAAAACCTGCGGAAGTAGTCCTTCAATGATACTCCTTCGCTTTGACGAATTTCCGAGAGATGGGATGAATCATTGATGATTCTTTTATTTGCGATGAACTGCTTCGTGAACAGTCTGACAAGCTCGTTAAAGGTGTTTACATTGCCCCTTTGCAGAGAGTAAAACTAGGTTCGAGCTTGTCCTTTAAGAGTAGTCTGGAACACTTGACACAAAAGCATATTAGAGGCACGTTGAATGTGCATGATGGTTCGACAATGATCAATATGCTCGTAGGGGTCGGTTATCTCTTCATATGAATCGATGTTCAGAAGCTTGAAGTCAGTTGGGATGGGGTGTTGGAGGACTGCATCCGCTAAGAAGAGGATTCATGGATGTTACGGTGAGTGTAGAAGCGATCTTTTTTTCTCTAGAGGAAACTCTTCCCGGCGAGGTGTCGTAGTTCTTTATTAATGATATCATCTGAAATGGCAGAAAAATGTGGCGATGTCGGATGACCTGCACGAGATGGATGATTGAAACTTTTGGTATCTAGGAGTTTAGCATCACGACCTGATAGGGGATGTGTTTCTTCTTGAGGAGGCGGGCCGGTATGAGTTCCTCCGAGCGGTATGTTTCTCGTACGTCGTAGAGTTAATGGTAAAAGAATTTCATCCAATGGTGTAGGCAGCGGCTGTTGAGCCCAACGTACGAGCTGCAGGATCTTTAGTTGAGACTCCTTCATTCTACGCATTAGATCTTCTATTGAAGGTCTTGAAATACCTTCGTTGGCATGATAGCGACTTCTAGGGCAGGAAGATGAAGAAGCATGTCACCCTTGGCTTCGTGACTAGTCCCTGGAACGATGGTTGTTGGAGTGAGATGCTCGGTTGTCATGAACATTGTGTCTGGCGGTCATGTAGGAAACCACATAAGTACTTTAATTATGGGTTTGAAACGTTCCAACATACGACGCCAAACTGACGCGTGCTTGAAAATTGGCGGTGGTAGAGTAATGAATTATTGTCTTAGCGTTGCACGAGGATTCAGCGCACACTCAGATAAAAAGGGAAACAATCAGTGATGAGACAAAAATTTTTACGTGGAAAACCCGTAAAAGGAAAAAACACGAGGCCTGACCTATTTGCAAAAAATATACTATAGGTTGATAACTACAAAGACCCCTTGTCCCACAAACAAGAAAGGGTTACTAGCTTTCCAAATTACAACGTAGACTGACGGCGTTTAGTCAGCGGTGCTAGACGATAGTTGACGATCGATGACAGTCAGTGGTGGTCGACGGAGGTCCGCGGTGGTTGACGACAGTCGATGACGGTCGGCGGTGGTCGACAGTGGCCGACGAAGGTCGACAGAGGTCGGCGAGGTCGATAGAGGTCGGCGGTGGTCGCCGATGATCTGTGGTGGTCGACGGAGGTAGAAGATGACAGAGATGATGTTGGAGTTGAACTCCTTCTCAAAGCTTCAAGTTCTCTCTCAAGTCTCTTTCTCATGTGAGGGGTGAGGCTCTATTTATAGTGTTCTGGGTGCAATTAATGCAGGAATACAATCAATTTTGATCAGACGGTCCAGAGAGCTTTCCTCGATCAGATGATGTTTGATAGACATTTGAATGCCTTAACAATGTCAAAATTGAACAATCTTGGGCTCGTTGAATTCTCCTTGTCGAAACGCTCGATTCGAGTATGAACTTGCTGAATTCGACATTCGTTTGATCTTTCAAATGTGTCCGAAAATCTTCAAAAAATGATTTTTGTCACTTGATCTGGGCTTGATTTGACTCGGATTGGAATAACTTTGATATCATTAGGTCCCTCTTATCGAGTCAGTCATTTTGACTATAAGTTTGCTGACATTAGAGCTCTGGATGACTTTTAATTGAAGTTTGAATGCTTATTGCTCAAAAGGTTGTCTTGAGATTTGTGTCATGCCTCGAGATTCGTGTCGGATGATGAAAATTTATTGTTGGCGTATCACATAGCATTTGTAGTTTATTATATGATCCTCATATAAATTATAGAAGAATTCATGTATGGTATCGTATAGTCAGAATATATAGTGCAAGTCACACATACGACCTTAGTTCATTTTGTCCATTTGTCCGCTTACCTAAAGTAAAGCTAAGAACCTCCAAGCAGATAAATAATTAGCACAAGTGAAATTCACCTCTCGCCTTCATTTAAGCAAATTTGATTCAAAAAAAGAACACATTCAATAAATTTATTCTTTAATATAGAGAAACATAACTTATTTTATAGAGGCGAGCAATACATAATTTCATGCTCATCATTTTCTGAATGCAATAGCTTTCCAAAAAAAATAGAGAATAGAGAACTAAATATGTAATACCAAAATCCCCATAACTAAGAAGTTGACTTCGTCTAAGTGTCATTCATCTCACAACATTCATCCAACTATTATTCATTCAGCTATATTCATCACAATGTCTCAGTTATCAATCTTCTCTTTGCTCAATGCATCTAATTACATTCGTCCAACTTTCATTCATTCAGTTATATTCATCCGTCAATCGTCTCTTTGATATATGCATGTAAGACTCAAGTCGAATGGAAAGTGAGTCACGGCTTACTCAATAAAAAAGGTCAATCGATCACGTTCGACCGACCAACTTTGCGTTCGGATTGAATGACCACCTCACAATTGACCGCTCTGATTGACCGTGCCAAAAGACGCCGAGCCAAGTCATCATGCGGTCAAACACCTCGACTGACTAACGCGTACTTCAAAGAGCACAAACACCACTCAGCTGGCTTCAAGCCAGCTAACCAGCCAACTACTGTCAATGTTAAAATTCAAATTATATGAAAATACGACATAAAATTATTCAATCAATTAGAAACTTGATTATATTAAGAACGATTTCATAATTGTTCCCTCATTTCAGTAATCGTACAAATCACATCTCTATAACACGAATAAGATGACATCTCTTCGATTTTCCCTAGAGAAATTGTAGATGTATTCTACTTTCTCTCATTCACTCGACTCTAACTTTCGAGACATGATTCATAAAGAACAAATTACAATCCAACGGTATGAAAAGTTCATTAGTATTTTTTTTAATTTTTATTTTACTTAATTTATTAATTAAATTCTATATTATAAAAAATTAAACTAAATTTAATTGCTATTAAACCATGCGACCAACTTCTCTATAACAAAAATCAAAAGCATTTTGCACGTGCGCATAAGGCATATAATAATAATAATAAAAGTTCGTAATGCAACAAAAAAAGAAAAAGAAAAAGAAAAAAAAATCAAAAAAGCATTTTCCGAATTAAAGCAAATTTCTCCGTTCAAATCACTTAGAACTCCTCTTTCCACGCTGTCCATCTCACTTTCGGAAAGTCACCCAATCCCATATAAACAAACAAATAAAGACTATTTTAATAAATATTTATTTATATGGTATAATTTTAATCTTAAAATATATAAAAGTGCTAAAATACCCCCTCAATTATTTTAAAATTGATCTTAGTCTTAGTTTCGGGCCGTGTTTCTAGCGCGGCAAGGCCTCAAGTCGCACATTTTTTTTTTTGTGTTTGATTCTAGCGTTTTGGTGGTGTGTGCAAAAATTTCCACAGGGCTCAAACCGCAGATTCGACCATGCGGCCAACATTTCCGCTCCCTTTTTTTACTCCGCTACTCTCTCTCATGACGCCTCCCTCTCTTCACGGTTGCAATACAAATGTTCAGATCTATTGAAGTCGTCGAGATCACGGCCGGAGGTGAGGTAAGCAGACAACATAGATAGGCATAGAAGAAAATTGACCTTGAAATAGAACAGTGAAAGGTAAGAATTGATTATTCCTTGTTGGCAGCTTGTATAGAAATTAATAAATTTTACTTCTTTTCATCACTGTTTTTTCACTTCTTTTAAGCTGTAGTGATCATTTGTTGGTCTAGTTTTTTATGCTAGTAGTTCCCAATTCCATCGTTGTTATGGTGGAGGATCAGTTTTGAGGGGGCTTTTTGATTTGTTTCAAGTAGATCAGTTGAAAAGTGATGCCTCTGCTTGTTATTACTTACTCTTTCTTTCGTTTAATCAAGTTGTTATTACAAAATAATGGAAAGGAATGTGATGGCAGAGCAGCACGAGCATTAGAATTGTAGCTTATTGCACTTTTGCGCTAGAGCTGTGCTACTCATGCATTGTCCTCAATACACTAATTTCAGAGCTTGAACTCTGAATTATAAACAAGTTTTACTTACTCTTATTTGAATAAGCATTCGAGTTATTCTTTAAGCATGTTAATTCACTTGGTGCACTATTTATTGATGAGTTTCTAAGAAGAGATTATGCATGTTGTGAGGTATAGTATTATTTTTTGTAATACTTTGAAGTGAATTTGTTTTCTCAAGTATCAAATATATTACTATGACAGTTAGATTACAAACAACATTACTATACAGAGACATAATAGTTATTTGTCTAGAAACAACTGTCGCACAACTATTTTCATATTACAAAAAACAAACAGTCAATCAGTTTATCCGTAACAGTTTCCTTAGGCAGGTAGCTGCTACGCAACAACTTTCTGGGACAGCTGTCACTAACTTACAGTTTATTGATAAGCTGCAGCTGCCCCAAATAGGACATTGGTCTAATAATTTCAAGAGTTTAAAGACTAATTTGACCACCCATATAACTATTTTGACAATTTAATGTAAATTTTTCCCTCAAAAAAGTATTAAGTTAAAATATTATTTAATTTCTTAAAAAATTAAAACCTTCCCAAACTCCCGGCCGTGATCTCCACGTCATATCAAAACCTTAATATATACAGATATAATATTAAACATTTTAATATTACATGTAAATCTAGTTTTATACATGTCTATAAAACCGAAAATGAGTATGGTCAGTCTACCAGGAGTCGCACAGCCGCCATGGAAACACTCCTTCAGTTTCTTCTCCTGCTCTGCACATTCTTCAATACCTTCTTCTCAGCAAGTAATCAATCCTTCCTCATCTCCTTCTTCCCTTTTCTCTCTGGTTTCCAATATCAATCAATAAGTTTTCTTGAATCCCTCAGGTTCCCAGCCGTACGTCGGAGTAAACTATGGAGAGATCGCCGACAACCTGCCGCCGCCGGAATCCACCGCCCACCTCCTGCAATCCACCACCATCTCCAAACTACGTCTCTACGGAGCCGATCCCGCCATCATCCGAGCCCTCGCCGGCACTAACATCTCTCTCATCATCGGCACCACCAACGGCGAAATCGCCTCCCTCGCCGCCAATCCCTCCGCCGCGGTTTCATGGGTCTCGTCGAACGTCCTCCCCTTCCTCCCAGCAACCTCCATCTCCGCCATCTCTGTCGGCAACGAAATCCTCACCGCCGGCGATCCCACCCTCTCCTCCCAGCTCCTCCCCGCGATGCAGAACCTCAAATCCGCAATCCCTGCCGGAATCAAGATCTCCACCGTCCATTCCATGGCCGTGCTGTCCCAATCCGATCCGCCGTCCTCCGGTATGTTCAAACCCGATCTCGCCCCTTTGCTANCATCTCCGCCATCTCTGTCGGCAACGAAATCCTCACCGCCGGCGATCCCACCCTCTCCTCCCAGCTCCTCCCAGCGATGCAGAACCTCAAATCCGCAATCCCCGCCGGAATCAAGATCTCCACCGTCCATTCCATGGCCGTGCTGTCCCAATCCGACCCGCCGTCCTCCGGTATGTTTAAACCCGATCTCGCCCCTTTGCTAAAACCGATCCTCCAGTTTCTCCACGACAACGAATCCCCTTTCATGGTGAATCCTTACCCANCCCTTTGCTAAAACCGATCCTCCAGTTCCTCCACGACAACGAATCCCCTTTCATGGTGAACCCTTACCCCTACNCCCTTTGCTAAAACCGATCCTCCAGTTCCTCCACGACAACGAATCCCCTTTCATGGTGAACCCTTACCCCTATTTCGCCTACCAGAGCGATCAACGGGCCGAAACCCTAGCTTTCTGTCTATTCCAGCCGAATTCGGGCCGGCCAGATCCGGGCTCGGGGGTGACCTACACCAACATGTTCGACGCTCAGGTGGCGGCGGTTCGCGCCGCGCTGGTGGCCGCAGGGTTCGCCGGAGCTGATGTAGTGGTGGCGGAGACAGGATGGCCGTACAACGGCGATGCGGGAGAGGCCGGAGCGACATTGGAGAACGCGAAAGCGTATAATGGGAATTTGGTGGCTCATCTGAGGGGAATGGGGGAGNGGCCGGAGCGACATTGGAGAACGCGAAAGCGTATAATGGGAATTTGGTGGCTCATCTGAGGGGAATGGGGGAACCAATCGAGACTTACATATTCGCGCTTTATGACGAGGACTTGAAGCCCGGCCCGACGTCGGAGAGATCGTTCGGACTGTTTAAGACTGACCTGACGCCGATTTATGATGCGGGGCTGACCAGGTCGGAAAAGGGAACGGGGCAGGCGGTTCCGGCGATTGCGCCGGCGCCGACGACGGCGGAGGATCCAATTGTTCCTGCGATTTCGGCCGCGCCAGCGCCGGCGGAGGATCCGGCGATNATTGAAGGCCTTGAACAACAGTATCAGGTGTAGGTATGCGGTTTGCCTTGTAAGATGGATATAGCATGTGACGAAAAGTCAATCCTTTAAAAAATATGCTATAATCAGAATTATAAGATTGATGCAGAAAAAAATTATGAGTGAATGTCTGACAGCAGAAAATTTTTTTAGCAATACTTCTGGTAACATATGCACAATTTACAAAATGCCAAAAAGAGGTTGAAAGTAACAAGTAAGAAATAAGTGTAATATTCAGTGATAATCGTGACTATGGTATAAGATAACATGATGATGATGGCAATCGGGTAGAGAAATGTACTCAGCAAATATCAGGTAGTGATTCTAATTAAAATTGTGGCGGGAAGAGGGGGGGCGGCGTGCGGGCAGACGGTAGTGCAGAATGTGCCGGGGAACTTGAACGAGAATAATGCGGGGACGGGGCGGCGGGGGAAGGACACGTGTTGGTTGGTGAGTATGTCGGGTTTCTTGTTCTACGCGGCTTTGTTGGTGCTGGTGGGGAGATGAGGAAGTGTTTATGTGTGAGAAAAAAGTGATGTAAAATAATGTATGTTTGATTTTTAAAGTTTGATCGATGTATATTTGCCATTGTTTCTCTCTATGTTATGTTTCTTTTAGAAAAGCTATTTGGTTTTATGATCTTTTGAATTTTGGTGTTTTTTTTTTTTATTTATATAACTTTCTGTCTGTTTTGTGTTTCAGATCGCATCATTTTTTATTAATTTTTTAAAAAAATTACGGTGAAAAGTTAATTTTTATGCCTGATTTGTTAAAATTGGATAACTCTGAGAAAGTTATTATCTAATTTTTTTGATGAAAAAAATATATATTTACAATTTCTGACAATGATTCTTAAACAACATATTTCTCCATAACAAGTTTAAATATTTAGGTACGTAAGATGCACGCAGAATTGGGAGGGTTAAGTAGGTTATTCAAAAGTTAATAGGGGTTATATCCGTGTTATTGGAGGTATAACCTCACTACAACCTCATAATAACTTCCAAGTAACCTACAAATATATGAAAACAAAACCGTGNGATAGCTTTCGCGAGAAGTCACGGCGAATGCCCGCGCCGCACCTAAAACGTGCTCCCAAACAGAGCCTAAGTCTTAGTTTCGGGCCGTGTTTCTAGCGCGGCACGGCCTCAAGCCACACATTTATTTTTTTTCTTTTGCGTTTGATTCTCGCGTTTTGATGGTGTGTGCAAAAATTTCCGCAGAGCGCAGACCGCAGTTTCAACCATGCGGCCAGCATTTCCGCTCATTTTTTTTATTACTCTTCTCTCCCTCGCGACTCTTCCCTCTCTTCATGGTTGCAATACGAATGTTCAGATCCGTTGAAGTCGTCGAGATCGCGGCTGGAGGTGAGGTAAGCAGACAACATGGATAGGCATAGAAGAAAATTGATCTTGAAATAGAACAGTGAAAGGTAAGAATTGATTATTCCTTGTTGGCAGCTTGTATAAAAAGTAATAAATTTTACTTCTTTTCATCACTGTTTTTTTTACTTCTTTTAAGCTGTAGAGATCATTTGTTGGTCTAGTTTTTTATGCTAGTAGTTCCCAATTCCATCGTTGTTTTGGTGGAGGATCAGTTTTGAGGGGGCTTTTTGATTTGTTTCAAGTAGATCAGTTGAAAAGTGAAGCTTAATGCCTCTGCTTGTGATGGCAGAGCAGCACGAGCATTTAGAATTGAAGTTAATTGCATTTTTGCGCTAGAGCTGTGAGACTCATGTATTGTCTTCAAAACACTAATTTCAGAGCTTGAACTCTGAATTATAAACACGTTTCAGACTCGCAACGATTCAAAGGATCATGGCGGCCAAACCTCAAAAGCTTTTACAGTAGAAGTTGCTATATTACCAGCCTCAAAAGCATCAATTGAAGCAACAGACTGCAATACAGTTGAGGATGGAGGTTCAAAAAATAGTTTTTTGAGCATGTCTTATTCTCCTAAAGCCTCAAAGGACTTCAATTTTTGCAGTGGAGAAGCTTCATTCATAAAGGGTACTAACTAACGATTTAAAATGATTTTTCCTTATCTTATGTGTGCCCAACAAAAAGTTTATTAATGCATAATGAATGAATATAGATATCCTTTGATGAATTGGCTTTATAGTTTTTGCTGTAAAAAAAAAAAAAAAA
>JXCR01115624.1:183333-202735 GCA_002079205.1 Phalaenopsis hybrid cultivar | reverse complement strand
GTAGTGGTGGCGGAGACAGGATGGCCGTACAACGGCGATGCGGGAGAGGCCGGAGCGACATTGGAGAACGCGAAAGCGTATAATGGGAATTTGGTGGCTCATCTGAGGGGAATGGGGGAACCAATCGAGACTTACATATTCGCGCTTTATGACGAGGACTTGAAGCCCGGCCCGACGTCGGAGAGATCGTTCGGACTGTTTAAGACTGACCTGACGCCGATTTATGATGCGGGGCTGACCAGGTCGGAAAAGGGAACGGGGCAGGCGGTTCCGGCGATTGCGCCGGCGCCGACGACGGCGGAGGATCCAATTGTTCCTGCGATTTCGGCCGCGCCAGCGCCGGCGGAGGATCCGGCGATTGTGGCTGCTACGGCGCCAGCGGAGGTATGTGTGGCGGGAAGAGGGGGGGCGGCGTGCGGGCAGACGGTAGTGCAGAATGTGCCGGGGAACTTGAACGAGAATAATGCGGGGACGGGGCGGCGGGGGAAGGACACGTGTTGGTTGGTGAGTATGTCGGGTTTCTTGTTCTACGCGGCTTTGTTGGTGCTGGTGGGGAGATGAGGTAGTGTTTATGTGTGAGAAAAAAGTGATGTAAAATAATGTATGTTTGATTTATAAAGTTTGATCGATGTATATTTGCCATTGTTTCTCTCTATGTTATGTTTCTTTTAGAAAAGCTATTTGGTTTTATGATCTTTTGAATTTTGTGTTTTTTCTTTTTTTTTCTATATAACTTTCTGTCTGTTTTGTGTTAATGATCTGCTTTGTGTTTCAGATCGCATCATTTTTTGTTAATTTTTTAAAAAAATTGCGGTGAAAAGTTAATTTTTATGCCTGATTTGTTAAAATTGGATAACTCTTAGAAAATTATTGTCTAATTTTTTTTATGAAAAAAATATATATTCACAATTTCCGACACAGATTCTTAAACAACATATTTCTCCATAACAATTTTAAATATTTAGGTACGTAAGATGCACGCAGAATTGGGAGTGTTAAGTAGGTTATTCAAAAGTTAACAGGGGTTATATCCGTGTTATTGGAGGTATAACCTCACTACAACCTCATAATAACTTCCAAGTAATCTACAAATATATAAAGTAACCTATAAATATATGAAAACAGAACCGTGGAACTTATTTGTAGGTTATAGTGAGGTTATATCCCAATAACATGGATATAACCCCCCAATACCCTTTGAATAACATTATTTCACACTCAATTCTGAGTGCGTATTCCGTTCCTAAATATTTCTCCTAAATATGAGAATAACTAATCCGAATTAGTGTGATTTCATAATTAATGATGATTATANTTATAGTGAGGTTATATCCCAATAACATGGATATAACCCCCCAATACCCTTTGAATAACATTATTTCACACTTAATTCTGAGTGCATATTCCGTTCCTAAATATTTCTCCTAAGTATGAGAATAACTAATCCGAATTAGTGTCATTTCATAACTAGTGATGATTATAAAATAAATTACTCTTAAATTTTAAAATTTAACGTATTTATCATAAAAAAAAATGAGGGCTGAATAATTTCGTACATTAATTTTCAAAGATGCGACATTACAGGTTTCTAAAAGGCACAACAAAGTTGATTATTGGAAGACATTCTTATCATTTATTGTGTCCCGCAAGTCTATTTAATTTGATTGAAACGTACAAATCATCGCATCCTCCGACCTGGCTGATCATCGTAACCTTTTTTCTACAATAATTTAATCATAATAATTGTTTTCCAAAAATACCATATAAATTTAATTATGATTTATTATGCTCAAAATAAAACTAAAAATAAATTCTAGTGTTGAAAATTAAAACTAATGAATTTTAAATACATTAAAGGGAGATTTACAATACCTAATATCACCCATATAAATGCATGAAAAAGTGTATTTCGCTTCTGATTCAGGTTAATAATAGTGGTATTTATATGCACGTATGTAAAATCATAAGAATTTTGTGGTAAGTACGTAAATGCCTCATAAATTTTTTGTAATTATAATTAGAGGTATAAATGAACCGAACACGAATGAATAAAACTTGTGTTCATTTTCGGTTCGTTTGAAATTTAATTTATTTGAAATAAGCTCGTGTTCGAAATTGTTCGTGAAGACACTGTTCATGTTCGTTTCTTAACGAACGAGCCGAACACGAGCCGTTCACGTACGAAGANGTTTCTAAAAGGCACAACAAAGTTGATTATTGGAAGACATTCTTATCATTTATTGTGTCCCGCAAGTCTATTAAATTTGATGGAAACGTACAAATCATCCCATCCTCCGAGCGGGCCGGTCATCATAACCTTTTTTCTACAATAATTTAATCAAAATAATTTTTTTTCCAAAAATACCATACAAATTTAATTATGATTTATTATGCTCAAAATAAAACTAAAAATAAATTCTAGTGTTGAAAATTAAAACTAATGAATTTTAAATACATTAAATGGAGATTCACAATACCTAATATCACCCATATAAATGCATGAAAAAGTGTATTTCGCTTCTGATTTAGGTTAATAATACTAGTATTTATATGTACGTATGTAAAATCATAAGAATTTTGTGGTAAGTACGTAAATGTCTAATAAATTTTTGTAATTATAATTAGAGCTGTAAACGAACCGAACACAAATGAACAAAACTTGTGTTCGTTTTCGGTTCGTTTGGAATTTAATTTGTTTGAAATAAACTCGTGATCGAAATTATTCGTGAAGACACTGTTCATGTTCGTTTCTTAACGGACGAGCCGAACACGAGCTGTTCACGTACAGAGACCTAGTTTGACATCCCTAATATTAATATATATAAATAATATATTATATTAATTATATGACTTATATCATATACATATATAATATATTATAGTATATTAATATATTATTCATATTAATTTATTATATATTATAATTTATAAAATTTAATTTTTTTAAATATCAAAAAAAAATTATAAATAATTATTTTATATTTTGAACAATAATGATTCGAACACAAACAAACACATCACTATTCATGTTTAGTTCGTTTACCTAACCGAACGAAAAAAATGTATTCACGTTCGTCTCGTTTTCTTATCAAACGAATCGAACACGAACTCATTGACGAACCGAACACGAACTGTTCGCAAACGAGTTTTTTTGACAGCCCTAATTACCAGCAGCCATATGTGAAATATTTATTTATTAATGTCTTAAAATTTAATTTAATAAATTTGGAATCAATTCTATCTAATTTTTTATATCGAGGAATCGTAGATTACCAAAAATCACTTCTACACTTGTTATTGAAATGACAGCGTAGCGTTTCCGTTCTTTACAAAACGCTTCATTGAATTTTTAAGAAAATAATAATAATTAAAAAAAAATGTTTATATACATACAAAAATTTAAATTTATTTTAACTAAATAAAATAAAAATTAATATATAATTCATCGTAAGAAGAACGCTGTTATCTTTTGAATGATAAGACTATAAAAAAACCAAGGCACAATTTCATGCATACAAGTCAATTCCTATATATTTACATAACTAGCACCTAAACTTTTTTTTTTTTGACATTTATACCACCCAAATCTTTCCTATCACAACAAAAATATCATCATCTAGCTTTCAAAAAGAGAAATAAACACATTCAAGCATAGGGAAGGTGACATGTATCTAAAAAAAATTGAAGTTGTAGCTGTTAGATATGTAAATACATACGAATTGAGTGGTTTGAATGCACAGATCTTCCATGNAAATTAATATATAATTCATCGTAAGAAGAACGCTGTTATCTTTTGAATGATAAGACTATAAAAAAACCAAGGTACAATTACATGCATACAAGTCAATTCATATATATTTACATAACTAGCATCTAAACATTTTTTTTTTTTACATTTATACCACCCAAATCTTTCCTATCACAACAAAAATATCATCATCTAACTTTCAAAAAGAGGAATAAACACATTCAAGTATAGGGAAGGTGACATGTATCTAAGAAAAATTGAAGTTGTAGGTGTTAGATATGTAAATACATAAGAATTGAGTGGTTTGAATGCAGATCTACCATAAAAATCATCATAATTTGAGTTTGTTCCATAAATAAGTGGCTCTTCTTAAAATGGAATCTGCAGAGGAACCTTCTGCATATGCCCCAATTGCTCGCAACAGACTCGCTAATTTTTCTCCATTATCCTGACAAAAATGGTGAAATATCAAAATAATTTCAAGGAAAAAAAAAACAACTTAGAGAAATATTGATCTGAATTTTGGCTCAGATTGAAATAAACGAACTGAGNTAATTTTTCTCCATTATCCTGACAAAAATGGTGAAATATCAAAATAATTTCAAGGAAAAAAAAAACAACTTAAAGAAATATTGATCTGAATTTTGGCTCAGATTGAAATAAACGAGCTGACCTACGAGCCAAAATTTGGATTGAAATTTTTTCGAGCTGAGCCTAGTTCAACTTGAAACCATGTCATTAATTGCCCAAATGATGTTAGCATTGTGAATTTAGCAAAGTTTTAGCAAATTAAGCTTGAAGGTTATAAATCGCTCGAAAATTGATTCGAGTTTTGGCTCGGATCAAAATAAACAAGCCGGACTACGAGCCAAAATAAATTTGAGCCGACCACAACTCAGCTCGAAATCAGATCGTTAACCATNTTGAATCGAATTTTTTTCGAGCCAATTTTGAGCCGACCACAACTCAGCTCGAAATCAGATCGTTAACCACNGAGGATCCAATTGTTCCGGCGATTTCGGCCGCGCCAGCGCCGGCGGAGGATGCGGCGATTGTGGCTGCTCCGGCGCCAGCGGAGGTATGTGTGGCGGGAAGAGGGGGGGCTGCGTGCGGGCAGACGGTAGTGCAGAATGTGCCGGGGAACTTGAACGAGAGTAATGCGGGGGCGGGGCGGCGGGGGAAGGACACGTGTTGGATGGTGAGGATGTCGGGTTTCTTGTTCTACGCGGCTTTGTTGGTGTTGGTGGGGAGATGAGGTAGTGTTTTATGTGTGAGAAAAAAGTGATGCAATATAATGTATGTTTGATTTTTAAAGTTTGATGGATGTATATTTGCCATTGTTTCTCTCTAAGTTATGTTTCTTTTAGAAAAGCTATTTGGTTTTATGATCTATTGAATTTTGGTGTTTTTTTTTTTCTTTTTTTTTTTATTTTTTATGTAACTTTCTGTCTGCTTTGTGTTTTAGATCTCATCATTTTTTGTTAATTTAAAAAAAAATTGTTATGAAAAGTTAATTTTTATGCCTAATTTGTTAAAATTCAATAACTCTGGAAAAATTATTGCCTAATTTTTTGATGAAAAATATATATATATATTCACAATTTTCAACACAGATTCTTAAACAACTTATTTCTCCATAATAATTTTAAATATTTAGGTACATAAGATGCATACAGAATTGAGAGCGTAAAACAAGTTCTTCAAAAGGTACTAGGGGTTATATCCGTGTTATTGGAGGTATAACATCATTATAGCCTCCAAGTAACCTATAAATATATGAAAACAAAATTGCGGAACTTATTTGTAGGTTATTAAGAGATTATAGTGAGGGTATACCCCAATAACACAGATATAATCCTCCAATACCCTTTGAATAAAATTCTTCCACACCTAATTCTCCGTGCATATTCCGTCCCTAAATATTTCTCCTAAACATGAGAATAACTAATCCGAATTAGTGTGATTTCATAATTAATGATGATTATAAAAATAAATTACTCTTAAAATTTAAAATTTAACGTATTTATCATCAAAAAAAAAAAAAAAAAAAGAGGGCTGAATAACTTCGTACATTAATTTTCAAAGATGCAACATTACAGGTTCCTAAAAGACTCCACAAAGTTGATTATTGGAAGACATTCTTATCATTTATTGTGTCCCATAAGTCTACTAAATTTGATGGAAACGTACAAATCATCGCATCCTCCGAGCTGGCCGGTCATCATAACCTTTTTTCTACAATAATTTAATCATAATAATTTTTTTCCAAAAATACCATATAAATTTAATTATGATTTATTATGCTCAAAATAAAACTAAAAATAAATTCTAGTGTTGAAAATTAAAACTAATGAATTTTAAATCTATTAAAGGGAAATTTACAATACCTAATATCACCCATATAAATGCATGGAAATGTGCATTTCGCTTCTGATTCAGGTTAATAATAGTTGTATTTATATGTACGTATGTAAAATCATAAGAAATTTGTGGTGAGTACCTAAATGCCTCATAAATTTATGTAACTATAAGTAAGGGTGTAAACGAATCGAACACGAATGAACAAAAATTGTGTTCATGTTCAGTTCGTTTGAAATTTAATTTGTTTGAAATAGCTCGTGTTCGAAATTGTTTGTTAAGTCATTATTCATGTTCATTTCTTAACGATCGAGTCGAACACGAGCTGCGCGAGAACGACGAGCCAGTTTGACATCCCTAATATTAATATATATAAATAATATATTATATTAATTATGACTTATATTATATAAATATATAATATATTATAGTATATTAATATATTATTAATATTAATCTATTATACATTATAATTTATAAAATTTAATTTTTTTAAAACATCAAAAAAAATTTATAAATAATTATTTTAAATTATTTTATATTTTGAATAATAACGATTCGAACACAAACAAATACATCACTGTTCGTGTTTAGTTCGCTTAACTAACCGAACGAAAAAAATTTGTTCACGTTCATCTCATTTTCTTATCAAACGAATCGAGCACAAGCTGTTCGCGAACAACGAGTTTTTTTTAAAGCTCTAATTATAAGCAGCCAAATATGAAATATTTATTTATTAATGTCTTCAAATTTAATTTAATAAATTTGCAATCAATTCTATCAAACTTTTTATATCAAGGAATCGTAGATTACCAAAAATCACTTCTACACTTGTTAATGATATGACAGCGTAGCGTTTCCGTTCTTTACAAAACGCTTCATTGAATTTCTAAGAAAATAATAATAATTAAAAAAAAAAGGTTTATATACATACAAAAATTTAAATTTATTTTAACAAAAATAAAAATATAAATTAATATATAATTCATCGTAAGAAGAAAGCTGTTATCTTTTGAATGATAAGACTATATAAAAACCAAGGTACAATTACATGCATACAAGTCAATTCCTATATATTTACATAACTAACACCTAAACATTTTTTTTTTACATTTATACCACCCAAATCTTTCCTATCACAACAAAAATATCATCATCTAACTTTCAAAAATAGAAATAAAAACATTCATGCATAGGCAAGGTGACATGTATTTAAAAAAAAAATTGAAGTTGAAGGTGTTAGATATGTAAATACATACGAATAGAGTGGTTTGAATGCAGATCTTCCATAAAAATCATCATAATTTGAGTTTGTTCCATAAATAAGTGGCTCTTCTTATAATGGAATCTGCAGAGGAACCTTCTGCATATGCCCCAATTGCTCGCAACAGACTCGCTAATTTTTCTCCATTATCCTGACAAAAATGGTGAAATATCATAATAATTCAAGAAAAAAAAAATAAATTAGAGAAATATTGATTCAAATTTTGGCTCGGATTGAAATAAACGAGCCGAACTACGAGCCAAAATTTGGATCGAAATTTTTTCGAGTTGATTTCGAGCCGAGCCCAATTCAACTTGAAACTGGGTCATTAATTGCCCAAGTATGTTAGCGCTATGAATTTAGCAAAGTTTTAGCAAATTATGCTTGAAGGTCATAAATCACTCAAAAATTGATTCGAATTTTGGCTCGGATCAAAATAAACAAGCCGTCCTACGAGCCAAAATTTTGGATTGAATTTTTTTCGAGCCAATTTTGAGCCGACCACAACTCAGCTCGAAATCAGATCGTTAACCACCCAAACGGGTACATACATACGTACATACCTCCGGTTTGCGAAACGCAAAATCAGGCACTTTAAAAGGAACCATGTAAGAAGGAAGATCAGATCTTAATGTGGCCTACAAAGTTCAAAGGCACCAAAAAATATTCAATGAAGACCCTATTGGGAATAAGGCAATGGAGCAAAGATTAATAGAAAATAGAAAACGACCATCATATTTGTAATTTTCACTGAACATCCCAATCAGTTTCCAAATATAAATAATGAAAAACAAAGAAGCTAAAGACATGATCACCAAATTCTTGCACAATAAAGCCTGATCAGGATTCTGCATAAGAGCCTGTAAAAGACAACAAATTCATTCTCAATTAAAAGCCCAAAACTATGTAATATCATACTAAGAAAATGTACGTGACAACTCGAAAAAATTTCATTACATCGAAAACGATGATGAGATGGACTGACAAACCTTTCTGATGCGTTCGTCCTCAACTTGATCAACACACTGAAGCAAGTTCTCTAAAGAGCCTGATAAAGAAGCAGCAGAATAATAACCAAAGTTTAAGTAGTGCTATTTTTTTGATGTCATATGAAAGATCTGGGTGGAATGAATGTAAAAATTAGAGGTTACCACTACCTTTAAATGCACATGCAGACATATACTTGTAAACATGGGTGAGGAACTATCATTCAATTAATGTTTCATTATTTTGTTACCTTTATTGCTACTTAACAACCAATACATGCACACAAAACACAAATCATATCAACGCGGCATTATACTATAATTATTTCAAATGCAGCTTGATATTTAATATTTAAAATAGAGAAGAGAGGCAATAATAGTCAACAAATATTTATGTAGATCAAAAGCATAATCATTCATAAAATACAGAAATGAGGAAATGGAGGTGCCACTGACCATTTTATCTTTAAATTAAACTAACCACACTAACAAAAATTAGATCTTGGCATGTAGAGAAAATGATCATACCGAACTTGGTGATTAGTTTTACAGCATTAACATCTCCTATGCCCTCAATTCCTGCATCAGACAGCACATTAACAATTTTTAAACTTCAAAATCAATTAGCAGTAATTCTGAAATTCAGAGTTGAAATTAGATAAAATTCATTTTTTTTAAGTAGAGATTAAGACCTGGTTCTTATTATATATTTCCAAGCAACCTCTATAAAGCTTTTTAAGAGAAAATAATTAGACAGAAAAACATTACTAAACGTACTAAACTGCTAGAGGTTACAGATTTCCAGTGAATCAAATACTATCAAGTAGAACTAACTTTTAAAGATAAACAAAAGATAAATCAACCAACTTATTATAACTTCTCTAAAGCTTGTAAATTGAAGGAATTCTGTAGAAACGGAAAGATATGGACAATCAGCTAAGAAAAAAGCCATAATCCCAGTGTGCTAGACAATAATGCCAGCATGCAAATCATTAACTATGTGGCCAGAAAAAAACCTATAAATAGTACATCACATCGAAAATAGAACAAGGATTTTGAAGAAAGAAGACAAGGTTCTAATATGAGTTCACCAAGTACTGTGCCATTCTCAACCAAAATACAGAAGAATTGGCCAGTTGACAACACTATACCCTATGAACTTCATAAATAACCAACAAAGAGCATCTACGGACTCGTAAGTCTCAAGCCATAAAATCTTCATCAGGTGTTGCTTTTTATGATCTCCCTATCTTGCCTTGGGCTCCCTAGTTTTGCCTAGTAAAGCAAAAGATTATTTGGTAAAATTTCTCCTAAGATTGTTGCCTTGACAAAAAAAAAGTTGTGGACTAAACTAAATCGGTTACAAGACCAGAATGTACATTATAGCAAGGCACACGAAAAAAAAAGCATTAACAAAAACATGATATTGTCGTCTTGAGCCTTAGGGTTGGTGGGAGAGATTTCCTATCTCTCAAATTGTAGGATTTGCGAGAGATTCTCTCTCAAATTGTATGTGCTTATCTTTTTATTTATCTTAAGTGTTTGATGTTCTTNTTTTTAAACTTCAAAATCAATTAGCAGTAATGCTGAAATTCAGAGTTGAAATTAGATAAAATTCATTTTTTTTTTTAAGTAGAGATTAAGACCTGGTTCTTATTATATATTTCCAAGCAACTTCTATAAAACTTTTTAAGAGAAAATAATTAGACAGAAAAACATTACTTAACATACTAAACTGCTAGAGGTTACAGATTTCCAGTGAATCAAATACTATCAAGTAGAAATAACTTTTTAAGATAAACAAAAGATAAATCAACCAACTTATTATAACTTCTCTAAAGCTAGTAACTTGAAGGAATTCTGTAGAAACCGAAAGATATGGACAATCAGCTAAGAAAAAAGCCATAATCCCAGTGTGTCAGACAATAATGCCTATGTGGCCAGAAAAAACCTATAAATAGTACATCACATGGAAAATAGAACAAGGATTTTGAAGAAAGAAAAAAGGTTCTAATATGAGTTCACCATGTACTGTGCCATTCTCAACCAAAATACAGAAGAATTGGGCGGTTGACAACACTATACCCTATGAACTTCATACATAACCAACAAAGAGCATCTACGGACTCTCAAGTCTCAAGCTATAAAATCTTCATCAGGTGTTGCTTTTTAAGATCTCCCTATCTTGCCTTGGGCTCCATAGTTTTGCCTAGTAAAGCAAAAGATTATTTGGTAAAATTTCTCCTAAGATTGTTGCTAAAGTGTTGCGAGAACTGAAACAGCTTGAAAAAAAAATGTTGTGGACTAAAGTAAATAGGTTACAAGACCAGAATGTACATTATAGCAAGGCACACAAAAAAAAAAAGCATTAACAAAAACATGATATTGTCGCCTTGAGCCTTAGGGTTGGTGGGAGAGATTTCCTACCTCTCAAACTGTAGGATTTGTGAGAGATTCACTCTCAAATTGTATGTGCTTATCTTTGTATTTATCTTAATTCTCGCGATAAAAATACTATTTACCATAATTTCTGCCACGAATCATATCACGTTTAAGAAAATCGCTATTTCCAATATTACTTTTTGCAATGACAACCTGGCCATGAGTTCAAGAATCCAGTGGGACTTTAGGTTTGAAAAGTTGGATCGCAGACCACTGCCCTACAGATTAACAAACGTTTATTTCCATTTCCTGCCATTGAAAGCAAATTATAAAGCAAAAGTATGACCAAAAGAGCCATCTAATATTTAACTGAATGATTTATGGATTTCATCCTTTCCATACTAATGTAGATGGCATTGAAAGGAAGACGTACACAACACACACACACACACTTATATAGATATATATAGATAGAGAGAGAGAGAGAACAAATATATATATATATATATATATAGAGAGAGAGAGAGAGAGAGAGAGAGAGATAATGAAATAAAAAAACACCACTATACAGTAATTTTCAAGAGTTGTTAAAATAAAGATATGGAAAATCCGAGAAAATAAAATTTCCTGAACTGNGAAATAAAAAAACACCACTATACAGTAATTTTCAAGAGTTGTTAAAATAAAGATATGGGAAATCCGAGAAAAATTAAAATTTCCTGAACTCGAGGAGCATGGTAACCAGACCCTGCTCCATGAAGCTTAAAAAAATATAAGAGTATAAAGGAAAACCAAAACAATAATATCAATTAACAGTTACCCTAGTTTCATTCCACTATTTGAAGGTAAGAGTGCTGCGCATATTGTACCTGGAATGTTATCAGACTTGTCGCCAGCAAGTGAAATGACATCAACAAATTGAGATGGATTAAGAGTACCATATTTTCCAGCGAATTCTTTTAATCCAAAGGAAACCATCCTACATAAAAAGTATATATCACAAGCAAAATCATGCAATTGAAAACGCTCATTGAAATAGAATATATGTTTAATTTTACTTTTAGAAATCAATGCAATGCAGTATAGTGTGTATTGAGTTCCTTGATGATTACAGCAGCAAAGGATTACTGAAAAAAGCTAAACTATATATTCAAACATTTTCTCGCACTTAGACCCAGTCTTAGCGATCAAAAAACCTAACTGAAACTATTGTTGACTTCAATGAAAAAATCGAGGTTTTAAATTACATTATTTCAGACTAAAAGCACAAATTATTTGCCTAAATGTAAATTAATGTTGCTTGGAGGATAGCATAGCTTGGAGCCCCCGGTTCAAGTTCCTTAATAAAAAAGTAAGAGTTTTCAGTGCTTTGTGTAAAGCAATAACGATGATAAAATGACTGAAAGATCAAAATTAGGGCGATGTTTGGCAGAGGGCTTCTCTGACATCTTTTAAAAAGCAAAGTTTATGAAATCTTAAGAAAATTTATCTTTATGATATTGATTTGAGTCTTCGCCCACTCAGGCTGATAAGCTCACGGAAGAGCAGCAATAGAAGAGCAATAGAAGCATGGCAAAAGTAAAAAATATGAAATTCAAAATAACTTTCTTTCGAAGAAAAGTGGTATCTATCATTTCAAAAAGGCCAAAAATATACAAAGATCATATGAGCATGAAACAAAGAACACGGTAATGCTCAAATACATGCATGCAACCTTGCCTATGATTTCAAAAACTATGGCCCTATTTGGCAATGTTGTATACTGATTGTGCTATGCTATACAGTGTAGTGCTGTGCTGTCAAATTAAAAAAATGATTGTTTGGTAAAAGCGCTGTCAAAATTTGATTCTAAAGCGTTGAAAGAGTTATGGCTATTTGGTATATTACTAGTGTGAAGCTAACACGAGTTAGCTAACACGAGTTAAAAAATGATCAAAATGAATACACTATAAAGTTCTTATAATTATAATATAATATTCTACTAATAATTACTCTTTAATTGAATTAATTAATTGCAATCGTTGAAATCCATGTAAATGCTGCTTTTCATCTTTCATGAAATTCAATTTTCACAGTTGCTAAACATTATAACTGCTTCTGATGATCAAGAAAGCAGAAACAAGTGGTAGAATACCATACCAAACACACCCTAAACAACAATATATTAGATCAAACACTGTCCAGGAATGGCCAACCTAAGCAAGAGAACATATGAAAATACATGAAGAACCACAAACAATATAATGTATGATGACAAGCCATGCTCTAGCCAAATGCCACAAGAAGCTTACCCTGATCCACGTGTAGCAATTCGAAGTAGGCGTAATGAGGGTGATAAAATTTGGAAGAAATCCTTGTCTGGGGAAACAATTCTAACCTACAATTGAGGGATCAGGTCGTGTAAAAGCTTAATGAACTAAATGCAAGTTATAAGTGAAGACAAAAAGAAATAGGAAAAGGTGAACTAAAATGCCATATATAATTCTAATCTAGCTCAACCTTTTTTTGATAAATGAACTGTTTCCCTGAACAAGCCAGTTTCACATTTTAATAGTAAGCCAAAAAAAGAAAACTTATGATTATGCCTACTTTAAACTGTCACATAAAGAGGATATAAGGGGGTTCAAAAAGCAAACTTGACAAAGCCTACAGTTACAGGAGTAAAAATGTAAAATTGATGAAGAAAAACTTAAAACTAGAGTTGGCATCTGGATTTTTCATCATCGTTATTGAACATCATTCCTTACACATGCATGGGTATGGATCTATATTCATTACACAGTCAGATAAAAATTCTGTTCCATTGTTTTTTTTTTTTTTTGGAAAACAGCTTGTTTACCCGATCATGCTAGAAGTTGGCATATTTTTTCATAACCATTTATCGAAGCTTTACAATATAGACATCATCATGAATTATCTAAACGTTCATTGACATGACAGAATTTTTGTTGGTTGATTATTGGCCAAACTGTCCCCTCCTGCTGGTACCGTATAGAAATGTAGAAATGTAAGTTGTATATAATCAAATTTCATACACGGTATTATGGTTTATTTTCATGAAAAACTGTGCATATTGGCACACTTAAACATGAAGCTCATGAAAATGCCAACTGGAGCATGAAATGATTAGGAAGCTTATACTTTCACCTTGGTCTGGCAAAGAAAATTAGTAGCTGCATCTATAAAAGAAACTTTGTCTAGCCAGTTCATTGGATTACTACTATATTAGGTTATTATATTGGACCTTTATCAAGGTATGCAAATCATTAAATTCGAATAAAATTATCATTTTATATTTCCTATAACAGCCAACGGGAAATGCAAGTACAAACCAAAAAAGAAAACCTTAAATCCGGCAGAAACACTATTTACAGCCAAAGTACCAATGACATCATCAGCTTCAACACCAGGAACCTGCAAAGAGCAATCCATAAATCTATTTCCATATTCTTTCTTCTCACTTATATACATAAGAAAAATTATTTACCTCGATTACTTTAATGGACATAGCTTTAATGGAAGCTTTCAAATATTGAAGGCCTTGAACAACAGTATCAGGTGTAGGTATGCGGTTTGCCTTGTAAGATGGATATAGCATGTGACGAAAAGTCAATCCTTTAAAAAATATGCTATAATCAGAATTATAAGATTGATGCAGAAAAAAATTATGAGTGAATGTCTGACAGCAGAAAATTTTTTTAGCAATACTTCTGGTAACATATGCACAATTTACAAAATGCCAAAAAGAGGTTGAAAGTAACAAGTAAGAAATAAGTGTAATATTCAGTGATAGTCATGACTATGGTATAAGATAACATGATGATGATGGCAATCGGGTAGAGAAATGTACTCAGCATATATCAGGTAGTAAATCTAATTGAAAAGGCAATGTTTAAGCCTGCAACAAAAGGTGTGTCTGATGGATGAGTCTCACCAATTGGTGGACTAATAAGAAGAGATGGCTACATGCAACTTCACCCCTTTATAGCACAAGATTATTCCTACGCTCTACTAGATTTGTCAGAGAGTAAAATTTTACCTTTTGACCCATAATTTTCTTTGAATGGCATGGCAGTAGTCTGATCAAAGGAAAATCCTGAAAGGAAAAGTTTGACCACTAAATGTCACTAGCATTGAAATCAGTGGAAGTCAACCAACACCTTCAAAATAACAGTAATCTTGCCACTAGAAGGTATGGTTAATGCTATTATTGTGAAGAAGAAAAGAAGATTTCTCCCAACAATATTATAATCCAGGCCATTCAGACAGAATGATTTCAACTTTTATACATCTTTGCAGCTTCGGAAACATGTCAAAAAGTTGCAAAACCCCTATGAAATCCACTGAGTAATCAAATTCTACCCTTTAAGTTCCAACTCCTGACACAAAAAAGGTAGAGATTCAAATAATAGAGAAAATTAATTTCTCTTAGTTTCCATGAGAAGAAAACACCCTGGCTATGTTTATATGAAGAAATTCTTAGTATCATACAAAGACCAACAGAAATATAAGCTGTAAATTGATGATCTTGTAAGATGTTTTATATGGACTACAAATCATCTAGAACTGTAGACACAACAAAAAACTAGAGATAGCCCAAGCAAATAGGATTCTTGAATTCAATTGCCAATATGACGCTGAAAGTCCTAGGTTGCATGATTTCTAATGTAGATCTAATATGTAATGTAAGTTTATATACACTAAACAATGCAGCAAACATGAAATTTTCATAAAACTTAAGCTATTACTCTTAAACAACTCTTTACGGCTTTCAAAAAGAATAATAAAATTCATCTCTAACAAAAAAATGATGGCATTCTACTATATATAATAATAACAATAATGATAATGAGATAGGAATCACAAAAGCCACATTCATACTGAAACTCACAAAAGAAGGATTTGATTGAAGGAATTCTGGCAAACCTTAAAATTTAAACCAATAAGCAGAAATATAAGTAGAATATTAAAAAGAATGAGGGAAAAATGCATAAAATATTATAAAAAAAAAAACTAGAAAAATAAGTGCCAATATGATCTAGAGTGTCCTAGGGTGCATGATTTATGATGCAGATCTAATATGCAATGTAAGTTTAGATACGCTAAACAATGCAACATGTAAGTTTCATAAAACTTAAGCTATTACTCCTAAACAACAAATGCTTTCAAAAAGAATAATAAAATTAAGCTATAAAAAAAATTGATGGCATTCTACAATTAAATAATAATAATAATAATAATTTATATAATAATAATAATATAGGGATCGGAAAAGCCACATGCGTATTGAACCGCACATAAAAGAATGGTTTGATTGTAGGAATTCTAGCAAACCTTAAAATTTGAACCAATAAGCAGAAATACGATTAGAATAGTAAAAAGAATGGGAAAGAATCGAACAAAATATCAAAAAAATACTAGACAAATAAGCCTATTCAGCTAAAGATAGATTTCATCTAGAAGACTTGGATAAAGCAATAATACCAAATAGTACCAATAAAATCCTCTAAGAAGCAACCACCAAAAGGAAGAGCCATGGGAACTGATAAGTAAAAAATTCTAAAAAATGATGTTTTTCAATGCAATATAAGTACTAACTAAAAAGCATAGAAATTTAACTCTATTCCCATGTAATTCTATTGTCTAACATTACTCCAGCAACATAAAAAAGAAACAAGAAAAAATTGATCTGGAAAGATACCTAAAATAAAAGGTCAAAATGCACTCAGACCCTACAAAATTAACTCAGTAGCACTTTATATTACTCTTTAAAAATAAGAATATAATCCATTTGTGATCAATGAATTTGGCATGCTACTCCAATCCAATTCTTCAGTCAACTACTAAAAATAATTATATGAGATGCAAATCATAAGCAAAACAACCTAAAAGGACTTTATATGTTAATTAAGGCATGATTGGAATGGAGCATTTCAACCCGAATCATAGGTGAGTTTCGTGCATGTACTTAAAAAATAGAGGGGGGTGAAGTGCAGCAGGCATAAGCAATAAAGGTGCAATGTGTACTTTGCTAAAAAAAAATTTAAAAAAAAAAAGAATAAAACATAAAGTTTGAATTAACTTAATGAAACTAATATAAAGCCACATTGATCACTGTCTCCATTGGCATTTTGTGCAAATCGNAAAGTGGTATCTATCATTTCAAAAAGGCCAAAAATATACAAAGATCATATGAGCATGAAACAAAGAACACGGGAATGCTCAAATACATGCATGCAACCTTGCCTATGATTTCAAAAACAATGGCCCTATTTGGCAATGTTGTATACTGATTGTGCTATGCTATACAGTATAGTGCTGTGCTGTCAAATTAAAAAAATGATTGTTTGGTAAAAGCGCTGTCAAAATTTGATTCTAAAGCGTTGAAAGAGTTATGGCTATTTGGTATATTACTAGTGTGAAGCTAACACGAGTTAAAAAATGATCAAAATGAATACATTATAAAGTTCTTATAATTATAATATAATATTCTACTAATAATTACTCTGAAATTGAATTAATTAATTTCAATCATTGAAATCCATGTAAATGCTGCTTTTCATCTTTCATGAAATTCAATTTTCACAGTTGCTATATCAAACATTATAACTGCTTCTGATGATCAAGAAAGCAGAAACAAGTGGTAGAATACCATACCAAACACACCCTAAAACTAATTTATCCAGACAGCAAAACAACAATATATTAGATCAAACACTGTCCAAGTATGGCCAACCTAAGCAAGAGAACATATGAAAATACATGAAANTTTACATGTTAATTAAGGCATGATTGGAATGGAGCATTTCAACCCAAATCATAGGTGAGTTANTTATATTACTCTTTAAAAATAAGAATATAATCCATTTGTGATCAATGAATTTGGCATGCTACTCCAATCCAACTCTTCAGTCAACTACTAAAAATAATTATATGAGATGCAAATCATAAGCAAAACAACCTGATCCAACAATATAATCCATTTGTGATCAATGACTTTACATGTTAATTAAGGCATGATTGGAATGGAGCATTTCAACCCAAATCATAGGTGAGTTACGTGCATGTACTTAAAAAATAGAGGGGGGTGAAGTGCAGCAGGCATAAGCAATAAAGGTGCAATGTGTACTTTGCTCAATTTTTTTTTTTTTTTAAAAAGAATAAAACATAAAGTTTGAATTAACTTAATGAGACTAATATAAAGCCACATTGATCACCGTCTCCATTGGCATTTTGTGCAAATCGTTTTCAACTATGTTCAGCATGTCAGCATTGGTTTGGTTTACTTCTTCACCTTCATAAACCTTTAATATCAATTCTATCTACCGTCTTTTTTATGCTTTTACCCTCCACTGAAAATGCCAAAATTATCTAAGTTTGTTTTCTGTTATCCTATGCGCAACTTTTTAATAAATGGGTTGAGATGATAACCAAAAAATTTATAATGAAGAAATAAGAAGAAATAACAGATTCGTTCAGGTGGTAATATAATATACATTTGGAGACAACAGGAATAAATCTCTCACCATCATGATCAAAGACCACCTGCACCACAAAAGTTTGACAGGTAATTAATTGCTAGGGGCCTCTAGGTATATTGATGAAAAAAAATGCAAATTGGTGAAAAAGAAATGCGCCACTTAATCTGAAAAGAAATTTCCATTTCATTGTTCAAGGATACAAACTCTAAACGCATTTATTATGAGGAAATATAAAAGAAGAAAACCCAGCATAAAAGAGAGAATGAAATTAATCAGGTATCAAAGAAGCAAATAAATTTATTCACATTCTAAGAAGCAGTAATAACAACAGTAAGGAATTAATAAACCAAGATTCAAGCATACCATATCCTCCCAAAATAAGTCAATTATATAAGAGATCAAGAAAAAGTCATTCCGTATTCAATTTTTCAACTCGACAACTATTTCAAGTAAAATTTCATGAGTAACCCTGTTCAGTACGCAAAACTGTTGATCATAATATTAGAAATCCTAGTGTTCACAAAAAAAAAAAAACTGCCACGTAATGCAAAAGATTAAACAGAAATGNACCAAGATTCAAGCATACCATATCCTCCCAAAATAAGTCAATTATATAAGAGATCAAGAAAAAGTCATTCCGCATGCAATTTTTCAACTCGAAAACTATTTCAAGTAAAATTTCATGAGTATCCCAGTTCAGCACGCAAAACTGTTGATCATAATATTAGAAATTCTAGTGTTCACAAAAAAAAAAAAAAAACTGCCACGTAATGCAAAAGATTAAACAAAAATCAGGAAAACAAAAAAAATTAATATCATTCAATTTTGATAAGCAATTATTCTTAGCATTGTTTATTTTGATAAAACATAAACAAAAAAGAAAAAGCCACATTAGAACCACCATAACATTTGGCCATTAATTGTAGGAGTGTCTTTCTAATATAAATAAGGCTAACAAATCTGTATTATTTAACTAATAAACTCATTGAGGAATACACCTCCACAATGGTATTTATACGTAGGATTTTTTCCCAACCCTTAATTAAGCAAAATAGTAATCCCATGTCATGTATGTAAAGAGAAAAAAATTTAAAAATGTCAAAATAATATATATATATATATATATATATATATATATATATATATATATATATATATATATATATATATATATATATATATA
>JXCR01115624.1:165830-177493 GCA_002079205.1 Phalaenopsis hybrid cultivar | reverse complement strand
TATATATATATATATATATATATATATATATATATATATATATATATATATATATATATATATATATATATATATATATATATATATATATATATATATATATATATATATAATACTTAATCTTGAGCTAGTTCAAGCTGATCCATGTATGGCTCAAAATAAACTCGAAAAAAATTGGATAAAAAATTCTAGCTTAGCTCCTTTATTTTGATTGGAGCTAAAATTTAAACCAATTTTCAAATAATTAAAGTTCTTCTAGCTATATTCAGAGGATTATCTATGAGCAAACATGTCCTCTCTCATACAAAATATATTTACCGCCAGTCTCAATTAGGGGTGTGAGTCAAGTCGACTCAAGCTTGACTCGATAAATGACAGGTGAACTGAGCTCAATGAGCTAACAAGCCAAACTTAAGGTAGCCCCAACTCAATTCATTAAATAAAATATTAACATTAAATATATTTAAAATATTTTAAATTTGAAAACTTTATCTTTAAGAGTATTAAAAACATTTAAAAAATAGTATTTTATATTCTATATCAAATAATATCTTATTATTTTTATTATTTTGTTATATTATCATCTTAAATTAAAATTACAACTCCCATTTCTTGACCCGAACTTAAACTCAAACTCACTCCATAAAATTAATAAAACCAAAGCTAGACTCGACTGAGACACGTTTACACCCGTAGGCCCCAATCATTCCCGAATATTCAACTTGCACCCCTAAGCCCTACCCGACCCCGGCGGCCCTTCTCTCTTTTGGCTCACTCTCCTCCTCCTCCTTCCCGTTTGCTCCACGAATCCGCCCACAATCCTAGTCCTGATCGCGGGCTTCTCTCTCCCCACACTCATCTGCTCTTTGACCTCCACCTCACTANCGAATTAGGCTTGCAATGAGTTTATTCGTGTCCAGCTCGATATTGCTAGAATTTATTTGAAATTATTCATGAGCGGCTCAAAACAAGATTGTTCATTTGTTTGCTTGATATTTGCTCGAATCGGCTCAAACTCAGTTCGTGAGTCAAGACCATGCAGGCCAAGCAACTATAGGCATGTAGTGCTCAAATGAGAATTTTCATACATTTAAACAGCTCTAAAGTTCTAAGTGCAATTTGACTGTTCGCTATTCTTCTTTCTTTTTTTTTTGGGGGGCATTTACACACATACCAGCCAATTCATATATTTAAATATCCAACACCTAAACTTTACTTTACATTTATACAACCCAAATCTCTTATATGCATTTTTTTAAATACAATAAAAAAATGAGCTAAAATGAGCCAAACAAGAAAGAAAACACATTAGTTCATGTCGAGCTCAAAATAATGTTAATGTTCAGCAATCAAACACGAGTTACTTAACAAGCCGGACGCGAGCTACTTGCGAACGATGAGCTTTTTTGACGTCCCTAATTACTAGCGANAAAACGTATTAGTTCATGTCGAGCTCAAAATAATGTTCATGTTCAGCAATCAAACACGAGTTACTTAACAAGCCGGATGCGAGCTATTCGCGAACGATGAGCTTTTTTGACGTCCCTAATTACTAGCGTTATATCAATAGATAATAGGGTTGATCATGAGACAAGATAAGATCAGCATTGGGCTATAATTTATGGGCAAACGTTTGTCCATCTGAAGCTCATATCAACTCAAGCTCAATCATCAGCTTGAAAAGCAGTCATACCCAACCCACAAAAGTATAAGACTGACCTACATGTTNGACAAGATAAGATCAGCATTGGGCTATAATTTATGGGCAAACGTTTGTCCATCTGAAGCTCATATCAACTCAGGCTCAATCATCAGCCTGAAAAGCAGTCATACCCAACCCACAAAAGTATAAGACTGACCTACATGTCGCTCCAACACGCATACACAAATGTTTCATTAAAATAAATTACCATTTAAAAGTTTTATGCAGCGCAGAAAACAAAATTTCTTGAATTAAATATTAAATAAAAGTATTATTGCTTTAAATATCCAACGATCACAAAGCATTTGCTAATGAGAGTCCAGGAAAAAAAGCTTTAAATTAGCATTGAACTTGGAATCAGCACTTAAAAAAGTGATGTTCATGGCAACAAAAGAGGATTTTTTAAGTGATTTTCATGGCAATAAAAGAGGATTTTTTTAGTGATTTTGATAAGAATAAAAAAGGTTTTTTTTTAAGCTCAAAATGTTTGGGTCTCAGTTCAGCAAAAATGTTATGACCATGTTTGTAGCAAACCAAAACAGTAGCAAAAATTCACTACAAGAGTAAGACCCTTAAAATTGTTCTTGATTGCTAAAAAGGGTTCTTGCGGTAACTTTATTTTTTTCTTCCCTCTTGCAGCGATAAATAGTANAATAAAAGTATTATTGCTTTAAATATCCAACCATCACAAAGCATTTGCTAATGAGAANATAATATATATATATATATATATATATATATATACTGTGTGATGTGTATGTAAATTTCCATTAATATTAATGAAAGATAGAGCTCTCTCCTCGCAAGTTTAAATATTTTCAAATGGGAGATTTCCTCTTATGTTGCCACTTATATAGGTGTAAACGAGTCGAACATGAGCGAGTTGAGGAACTATTCGTGTTAGACTTGTTTGTAGTAATCAATGTTCAAAATCGGCTCGTGTTCGAACTAGGCTTGCAATGAGTTTATTCGTGTCCGGCTCGATATTGCTAGAATTTATTTGAAATTATTCATGAGCGGCTCAAAACAGGATTGTTCATTTGTTTGCTTGATATTGGCTCGAATCGGCTCAAACTCAGTTCGTGAGTCAAGACCATGCAAGCCAGGCAACTATAGGCATGTAGTGCTCAAATGAGAATTTTCATACATTTAAACAGCTCTAAAGATCTAAGTGCAGTTTGACTGTTCGCTATTCTTCTTTCTTTTTTTTTTGGGGCATTTACACACATACCAGCCAATTCATATATTTAAATATTCAACACCTAGACTTTACTTTACATTTATACAACCCAAATCTCTTATATGCATTTTTTTAAATACAATAAAAAAATGAGCCAAACACGAAAGAAAACGTNTTACTTTTAGAAATCAATGCAATGCAGTATAGTGTGTATTGAGTTCCTTGATGATTACAGCAGCAAAGGATTGCCGAAAAAGCTAAGCTATATATTCAAACATTTTCTCGTGCTTAGACCCAGTCTTAGCGATCAAAAAACCTAACTGAAACTACCGTTGACTTCAATGAAAAAATTGAGGTTTTAAATTACATTATTTCAGACTAAAAGCACAAATTCTTTGCCTAAATGTAAATTAGTGTTGCTTTGAGGATAGCATAGCTTGGAGCCCCCGGTTCAAGTTCCTTAATAAAAACTTGGAAGAGCAATATCCTAAGAGGAAATGTTGAAATTAACTCCAACAATTCCCTCAAATCATATTCAACGTGAAATTATGTTGTTTGGTACATATAGTTCTACTTTTTATCTTCTCTTTTTGGGAAATGGATTAATCTTCAAGTAGACAAATGGAAGGTTTTGGATGACTAGGTATAAAGAATTGCCATTACAAATACAGGCTATCCAGATTTGCACATTAACAGGCATAAACATACAATTGATCATATCATGATAATCAAAGATCGAAATCTAGCATCAAGTAAAAGTTTTCAGTGCTTCNGCCTACTTTAAACTGTCACATAAAGAGGATATAAGGGGGTTCAAAAAGCAAACTTGACAAAGCCTACAGTTACAGGAGTAAAAATGTAAAATTGATGAAGAAAAACTTAAAACTAGAGTTGGCATCTGGATTTTTCATCATCGTTATTGAACATCATTCCTTACACATGCATGGGTATGGATCTATATTCATTACACAGTCAGATAAAAATTCTGTTCCATTGTTTTTTTTTTTTTTTGGAAAACAGCTTGTTTACCCGATCATGCTAGAAGTTGGCATATTTTTTCATAACCATTTATCGAAGCTTTACAATATAGACATCATCATGAATTATCTAAACGTTCATTGACATGACAGAATTTTTGTTGGTTGATTATTGGCCAAACTGTCCCCTCCTGCTGGTACCGTATAGAAATGTAGAAATGTAAGTTGTATATAATCAAATTTCATACACGGTATTATGGTTTATTTTCATGAAAAACTGTGCATATTGGCACACTTAAACATGAAGCTCATGAAAATGCCAACTGGAGCATGAAATGATTAGGAAGCTTATACTTTCACCTTGGTCTGGCAAAGAAAATTAGTAGCTGCATCTATAAAAGAAACTTTGNAGTTGGATCGCAGACCACTGCCCTACAGATTAACAAACGTTTATTTCCATTTCCTGCCATTGAAAGCAAATTTTAAAACAAAAGTATAACCAAAAGAGCCATCTAATATTTAACTGAATGATTTATGGATTTCATCCTTTCCATAGTAATGTAGATGGCATTGAAAGGAACACGTACACAACACACACACACACACACTTATATAAATATATATAGATAGAGAAAGAGAGAGAGAATAAATATATATATATATATAGAGAGAGAGAGAGAGAGAAAGAGAGAGAGAGAGAGAGAAAGAGAGAGAGAGAGAGATAATGAAATAAAAAAACACCACTATACAGTAATTTTCAAGAGTTGTTAAAATAAAGATATGGGAAATCCGAGAAAATAAAATTTCCTGAACTCGAGAAGCATGGTAACCAGACCCTGCTCCATGAAGCTTAAAAAAATATAAGAGTAAAGGAAAACCAAAACAATAATATCAATTAACAGTTACCCTAGTTTCATTCCACTATTTCAAGGTAAGAGTGCTGCGCATATTGTACCTGGAATGTTATCAGACTTGTCGCCAGCAAGTGAAATGACATCAACAAATTGAGATGGATTAAGAGTACCATATTTTTCAGCGAATTCTTCTAATCCAAAGGAAACCATCCTACATAAAAAGTATATATCACAAGCAAAATCATGCAATTGAAAACGCTCATTGAAATAGAATATATGTTTAATTTTACTTTTAGAAATCAATGCAATGCAGTATAGGGTGTATTGAGTTCCTTGATGATTACAGCAGCAAAGGATTACTGAAAAAGCTAAGCTATATAGTCAAACATTTTCTCGCGCTTAGACCCAGTCTTAGCGATCAAAAAACCTAACTGAAACAACCGTTGACTTCAATGAAAAAATCGAGGTTTTAAATTACATTATTTCAGACTAAAGCACAAATTCTTTGCCTAAATGTAAATTAGTGTTGCTTGGAGGATAGCATAGCTTGGAGCCCCCAGTTCAAGTTCCTTAATAAAAACTTGGAAGAGCAATATCCTAAGAGGAAATGTTGAAATTAACTCCAACAATTCCCTCAAATCATATTCAACGTGAAATTATGTTGTTTGGTACATATAGTTCTACTTTTTATCTTCTCTTTTTGGGAAATGGATTAATCTTCAAGTAGACAAATGGAAGGTTTTGGATGACAAGGAATAAAGAATTGCCATAACAAATACAGGCTATCCAGATTTGCACATTAACTGGCATAAACATACAATTGATCATATCATGATAATCAAATATCGAAATCTAGCATCAAGTAAGAGTTTTCAGTGCTTTGTGTAAAGCAATAACGATGATAAAATGACTGGAAGATCAAAATTAGGGCGATGTTTGGTAGAGGGCTTCTCTGACAAATCTTTTAAAAAGCAAAGTTTATGAAATCTTAAGAAAATCTAGCTTTATGATATTGATTTGAGTCTTCGCCCACTCAGTCTGATAAGCTCACGGAAGAGCAGCAATAGAAGAGCAACAAAACCATGGCAATAGTAAAAAATATGAAATTCAAAATAACTTTCTTTCGAAGAAAAGTGGTATCTATCATTTCAAAAAGGCCAAAAATATACAAAGAGCATATGAGTATGAAACAAAGAACGCGGGAATGCTCAAATACATGCATGCAACCTTGCCTGTGATTTCAAAAACTATGGCCCTATTTGGCAATGTTGTATACTGATTGTGCTATGCTATACAGTATAGTGCTGTGCTGTCAAATTAAAAAAATGATTGTTTGGTAAAAGCGCTGTCAAAATTTGATTCTAAAGCGTTGAAAGAGTTATGGCTATTTGGTATATTACTAGTGTGAAGCTAACACGAGTTAAAAAATGATCAAAATGAATACATTATAAAGTTCTTAAAATTATAATATAATATTCTACTAATAATTACTCTGTAATTGAATTAATTAATTGCAATCATTGAAATCCATGTAAATGCTGCTTTTCATCTTTCATGAAATTCAATTTTCACAGTTGCTATATCAAACATTATAACTGCTTCTGATGATCAAGAAAGCAGAAACAAGTGGTAGAATACCATACCAAACACACCCTAAAACTAATTTATCCAGACACAGCAAAACAAGAATATATTAGATCAAACACTGTCCAAGTATGGCCAACCTAAGCAAGAGAACATATGAAAATTCATGAAGAACCACAAACAATATAATGTATGATGACAAGCTATGCTCTAGCCAAATGCCACAAGAAGCTTACCCTGATCCACGTGTAGCAATTCGAAGTAGGCGTAATGAGGGTGATAAAATTTGGAAGAAATCCTTGTCTGGGGAAACAATTCTAACCTACAATTGAGGGATCAGGTCGTGTAAAAGCTTAATGAACTAAATGCAAGTTATAAGTGAAGACAAAAAGAAATAGGAAAAGGTGAACTAAAATGCCACATATAATTCTAATCTAGCTCCACCTTTTTTTGATAAATGAACTGTTTCCCTGAACAAGCCAGTTTCACATTTTAATAGTAAGCCAAAAAAAAAACTTACGATTATGCCTACTTTAAACTGTCACATAAAGAGGATATAAGGGGGTTCAAAAAGCAAACTTGACAAAGTTTACAGTTACAGGAGTAAAAATGTAAATTGGTGAAGAAAAACTTAAAACTAGAGTTGGCATCTGGATGTTTCGTCGTCGTTATTGAGCATCATTCCTTACATNGCCTACTTTAAACTGTCACATAAAGAGGATATAAGGGGGTTCAAAAAGCAAACTTGACAAAGCCTACAGTTATAGCAGTAAAAATGTAAAATTGATGAAGAAAAACTTAAAACTAGAGTTGTCATCTGGATGTTTCGTCGTCGTTATTGAACATCATTCCTTACATATGCATGGGTATGGATCAATATTCATTACACAGTCAGATAAAATTTCTGTTCCATTGTTTTTTTTTTTTTTTTGAAAACAGCTTGTTTACCCGATCATGCTATAAGTTGGCATATTTTTTCATAACCATTGATCGAAGCTTAACAATATAGACATCATCATGAATTATCTAAACGTTCATTGATACNTTTTTTTTTTTTTTTGAAAACAGCTTGTTTACCCGATCATGCTATAAGTTGGCATATTTTTTCATAACCATTTATTGAAGCTTAACAATATAGACATCATCATGAATTATCTAAACGTTCATTGACAGGACAGAATTTTTGTTGGTTGATTATTGGCCAAACTGTCCCCTCCTGCTGGTACCGTATAGAAATGTAGAAATGTAAATTGTATATAATTAAATTTCATACACGGTATTATGGTTTATTTTCATGTAAAACTGTGCATATTGGCACGCTTAAACATGAAGCTCATGAAAATGCCAACTGGAGCATGAAATGATTATGAAGCTTATACTTTCACCTTGGTCTGGTAAAGCAAATTAGTAGCTGCATCTATAAAAGAAACTTTTNTTGGTTGATTATTGGCCAAACTGTCCCCTCCTGCTGGTACCGTATAGAAATGTAGAAATGTAAGTTGTATATTATTAAATTTCATACACGGTATTATGGTTTATTTTCATGAAGAACTGTGCATATAGGCACGCTTAAACATGAAGCTCTTGAAAATGCCAACTGGAGCATGAAATGATTATGAAGCTTATACTTTCACCTTGGTCTGGTAAAGAAAATTAGTAGCTGCATCTATAAAAGAAACTTTGTCTAGCCAGTTCATTGGACTACTACTATATTAGGTTATTATATTGGACCTTTATCAAGGTATGCAAATCATTAAATTCGAATAAAATTGTCATTTTATATTTCCTATAACAGCCAACGGGAAATGCAAGTACAAACCAAAAAAGAAAACCTTAAATCCGGCAGAAACACTATTTACAGCCAAAGTACCAATGACATCATCAGCTTCAACACCAGGAACCTGCAAAGAGCAATCCATAAATCTATTTCCATATTCTTTCTTCTCACTTATATACATAAGAAAAATTATTTACCTCGATTACTTTAATGGACATAGCTTTAATGGAAGCTTTCAAATATTGAAGGCCTTGAACAACAGTATCAGGTGTAGGTATGCGGTTTGCCTTGTAAGATGGATATAGCATGTGACGAAAAGTCAATCCTTTAAAAAATATGCTATAATCAGAATTATAAGATTGATGCAGAAAAAAATTATGAATGAATGTCTGACAGCAGAAAATTTTTTTAGCAATACTTCTGGTAACATATGCACAATTTACAAAATGCCAAAAAGAGGTTGAAAGTAACAAGTAAGAAATAAGTGCAATATTCAGTGATAGCCATGACTATGGCAATCGGGTAGAGAAATGTACTCAGCAAATATCAGGTAGTGATTCTAATTAAAAAGGCAATGTTTAAGCCTGCAACAAAAGGTGTGTCTGATGGATAAGTATCACCAATTGGGGGATCTAATAAGACGAGATGGCTACATGCAACTTCACCCCTTTATAGCACAAGATTATTCCTACGCTCTACTAGATTTGTGAGAAAGTAAAATTTTACCTTTTGACCCGTAATTTTCTTTGAATGGCATGGCAGTAGTCTGATCAAATGAAAATCCTGAAAGAAAAAATTTGACCACTAAATGTCACTAGTATTGAAATCAGTGGAAGTCAACCAACACCTTCAAAATAACAGTAATCTTGCCACTAGAAGGTATGGTTAATGCTATTATTGTGAAGAAGAAAAGAAGATTTCTCCCAACAATATTATAATCCAGGCCATTCAGACAGAATGATTTCAACTTTTATACATCTTTGCAGCTTCGGAAACATGTCAAAAAGTTGCAAAACCCCTATGAAATCCACTGAGTAATCAAATTCTACCCTTTAAGTTCCAACTCCTGACACAAAAAAGGTAGAGATTCAAATAATAGAGAAAATTAATTTCTCTTAGTTTCCATGAGAAGAAAACACCCTGGCTATGTTTATATGAAGAAATTCTTAGGATCATACAAGTACCAACAGAAATATAAGCTATAAATTGATGATCTTGTAAGATGTTTTATATGGACTACAAATCATCTAGAACTGTAGACACAACAAAAAACTAGAGATAGCCCAAGCAAATAGGATTCTTGAATTCAATTGCCAATATGACGCTGAAAGTCCTAGGTTGCATGATTTCTAATGTAGATCTAATATGTAATGTAAGTTTATATACACTAAACAATGCAGCAAACATGAAATTTTCATAAAACTTAAGCTATTACTCTTAAACAACTCTTTACGGCTTTCAAAAAGAATAATAAAATTCATCTCTAACAAAAAAATGATGGCATTCTACTATATATAATAATAACAATAATGATAATGAGATAGGAATCACAAAAGCCACATTCATACTGAAACTCACAAAAGAAGGATTTGATTGAAGGAATTCTGGCAAACCTTAAAATTTAAACCAATAAGCAGAAATATAAGTAGAATATTAAAAAGAATGAGGGAAAAATGCATAAAATATTATAAAAAAAAAAACTAGAAAAATAAGTGCCAATATGATCTAGAGTGTCCTAGGGTGCATGATTTATGATGCAGATCTAATATGCAATGTAAGTTTAGATACGCTAAACAATGCAACATGTAAGTTTCATAAAACTTAAGCTATTACTCCTAAACAACAAATGCTTTCAAAAAGAATAATAAAATTAAGCTATAAAAAAAATTGATGGCATTCTACAATTAAATAATAATAATAATAATAATTTATATAATAATAATAATATAGGGATCGGAAAAGCCACATGCGTATTGAACCGCACATAAAAGAATGGTTTGATTGTAGGAATTCTAGCAAACCTTAAAATTTGAACCAATAAGCAGAAATACGATTAGAATAGTAAAAAGAATGGGAAAGAATCGAACAAAATATCAAAAAAATACTAGACAAATAAGCCTATTCAGCTAAAGATAGATTTCATCTAGAAGACTTGGATAAAGCAATAATACCAAATAGTACCAATAAAATCCTCTAAGAAGCAACCACNATGCACAATTTACAAAATGCCAAAAAGAGGTTGAAAGTAACAAGTAAGAAATAAGTGTAATATTCAGTGATAGTCATGACTATGGTATAAGATAACATGATGATGATGGCAATCGGGTAGAGAAATGTACTCAGCATATATCAGGTAGTAAATCTAATTGAAAAGGCAATGTTTAAGCCTGCAACAAAAGGTGTGTCTGATGGATGAGTCTCACCAATTGGTGGACTAATAAGAAGAGATGGCTACATGCAACTTCACCCCTTTATAGCACAAGATTATTCCTACGCTCTACTAGATTTGTCAGAGAGTAAAATTTTACCTTTTGACCCATAATTTTCTTTGAATGGCATGGCAGTAGTCTGATCAAAGGAAAATCCTGAAAGAAAAAATTTGACCACTAAATGTCACTAGCATTGAAATCAGTGGAAGTCAACCAACACCTTCAAAATAACAGTAATCTTGCCACTAGAAGAAATGGTTAATGCTATTATTGTGAACAAGAAAAGAAGATTTCTCCCAACAATATTATAATCCAGGCCATCCAGACAGAATGATTTCAACTTTTATACATCTTTGCAGCTTCGGAAACATGTCAAAAAGTTGCAAAACCCCTATGAAATCCACTGAGTAATCGAATTCTACCTTTAAGTTCCAACTCCTGACACAAAAAAGATAGAGATTCAAATAATAGAGAAAATTAATTTCTCTTAGTTTCCATGAGAAGAAAACACCCTGGCTATGTTTATATGAAGAAATTCTTAGGATCATACAAGTACCAACAGAAATATAAGCTATAAATTGATGATCTTTTAAGATGTTTTATATGAACTACAAATCATCTAGAACTGTAGATACAACAAAAAAGNGAGTAAATCTCTCACCATCATGATCAAAGACCACCTGCACCACAAAAGTTTGACAGGTAATTAATTGCTAGGAGCCTCTAGGTATATTGATGAAAAAAAAATACAAATTGGGGAAAAAGAAATGTGCCATTTAATCTGAAAAGAAATTTCCATTTCATTATTCAAGGATACAAACTCTAAACGCATTTATTATGAGGAAATATAAAAGAAGAAAACGCAGCATAAAAGAGAGAATGAAATTAATCAGGTATCAAAGAAGCAAATAATTTTATTCACATTCTAAGCAGTAATAACAACAGTAAGGAATTAATAAATCAAGATTCAAGCATACCATATCCTCCCAAAATAAGTCAATTATATAAGAGATCAAGAAAAAGTCATTCTGTATTCAATTTTTCAACTCGACAACTATTTTAAGTAAAATTTCATGAGTAACCCTCTTCAGCACGCAAAACTGTTGATCATAATATTAGGAATTCTAGTCTTCACAAAAAAAAAAAAAAAAAAAAAAAAA
>JXCR01115624.1:78414-161788 GCA_002079205.1 Phalaenopsis hybrid cultivar | reverse complement strand
TCAGACATGCTCGCCACTTTAAGTTTATTAAGTCAAAAATCCTCTAAATATAGCAACCAGTATATCCTTTACCACAGTTTGGCCCACTTTCAACAATTTTATTGATCTTAATAGCATGGAATAATTACTTTGTAGTACAGCCCATCAGCCATGACTCCAATGTGCATTGATTAGAGTCTCTTCAATTACGAATATTGAATAAAAGTGCATAACAGTGCTTCTTTAGCAAACTCCGTGTAATTTTGACTCAATTCAACAAAAATTTACATATAACAGGGACTACCAAAATAGCAGTCAAGAGAATAACATGGGGCATAAATTAAAGCCAAAAACATCAACAATGAGACAACTTCGAGAAGTTAAAAAAATTACCCAAAAGTTTGTAATATGATCTATATAATATCGAAGTTCCATCAATGAACATCACACGATTGTTTAAGAAATCAGATTGCAAGTTATGCTTCCCCTGCTTTGCAGAATTAGCGGGTATGCATTTCAATGACATTCTTGCATCATCAGAAAGTGCCTCTGAGCAGCTTAGTGCAGAGGTTGCCTTTACAAGCCTTGATGAACCAGAGTCCAAAACAATAGACCTCTTGCAAAAATCCTGATGGGATATGAAATATAATTAGTAGACTTGTACAGTAACATGAAGTTGATTGTTGCAGGACACAGTAAAGAACATGATTTATCCATTACACGAAGCCTACTTGGAATAGACATGATACTATAAGGTTTATTCAGAGAAAAATAAAATAATAATGCAGGAATAATTCTAAATAGCGATTAAATCTAAGAATTGTTATGCCGACTATATGGTGCATAAAAAAAGCATTAAGGGGTTGCTTCGTTGCAAGGATTATGAGTGTAAAGCTAAAGAAATGCAGTGATTTTAATTTGTAAACCAAATACAATGGTTTTTTTAAGGGAATTGAAATGTGTTGTAATGCCAATTTTTGAAGAATTAAGAATTCATCCAAATTGAGCAAATTTAAAATGAAAAGTCAATTCACACTACCCGGCCTACACATCACCATTCTCCACCGCCGCCCATCATCATGCCATCAACCACTACTGCCATTGTCGTCGCATGTCGCCAGCCATCACCACTTATCACCAATGACGCTCAAACTCCCCCATCAATCGGAAAAAATATTACCTCAGGAGTATTGATGCATCAGTACTCCTGAAGTAATATTTTTTCCATCAATCGCTAAGATGTCATTCCTCATATTTCAAAACATTTTAAATTTTTCATAAGAAACACAAAAAAGAATTTCAAAGCATTTAATTTACATCCAACCAAATAACTCATGCATTTTTAAAATGCATGCAATTCAATAACTCTACATTTTCTAAATGCATGCATTATAAAATATGCAACCAAAAAACCTATAAAAGAAAAGCACAAAAGAATGAACATCTACAAGATTTGCACATGTGGATCTATTGAAAAACATTTTTGTACAATTTTATGATGCTCGTTGTGAAGCATGCTCAATGAAGAAATAACATCAAGGATCATCTCCACCAAAAGAATAAAACATTTTTTCAATAAAGAGGCCTTCAATACTGATTGTTCAAGTAGATGCTTCATTTAGCACTCAAACTAAATGAAAACAAAATCAACATTTTTTAAGCATAATTCTCTCAACAAGCATCCAAATGAGCAATAGAGAGCATGTAAAAGCCATTTAAGAAACTGAATGCCCAAGAACACCTGATTACTTATCTTCAAGATTCCCTACCGGAATTTACGTGCCATGAATTCATTAAAAAAAGGCCCGAATAAAATAAATTAAATTACACGAATTACCAATGCCAACAGCACTAGAAAGCATACCCTGAGCCTTAACTTTCTTCCGGCCCCCCAACTTCCCACGAAACAGTCTCCCAGTCCATAAACACTTCTCCGAAATGGCTGCATACTATTATGCAACAACCAATGGCACGACATGGCCATCGCTTCATACGGAACTCCTATAGCAATGGGCACGGCGTGCAAGCAGCATCCGTCTGTGTGTAAAGAATCCAATCATTGTCTCGGACACCAAAATGTGAATCCGAATAGGTATAAAACCTAAATTCAAAAAAGTTTCCTTTAACAGGTGGTGTTTGATCCCCATATCAATCTCTTGAAAAATCAAAGCAGGAGCAGAAAATAGAAGAGAAGTCCGGAATACCGGTATACAATCCGAAGAAGAAGCCGAGCAAGATGCACTGCTTGACCGAGAAGAAAGTCCACGAGCTTCGATAGTGGAAGATCAGTCCATTTGGAGGAGAAGAAAAACTAGGGTATCGTCAGGAGCATGGAAGAATTCGTTGGTTGGATGCTTGAAGAGGATTTAAATTAGGTTTAATTTAAATTGAGACAAACATAATAAATAATGAGTTAGATACATTCAAAGTATATTTAGTTTCTGCTTCTCTTTTTTTATAAAATTCGTTGAATTTAAAAGATTTAATTTAGAAAAAAATATTTTTAAACAGATTTATATAAAAAATATTAGACAAACTTAATTAAATTTAATTTTAATTGAGTCAAATATTATTTTAAATTTAATAAATTTGAATTGATTGAATTTATAAGGCATCACAATCTTTTTTTTTTTTGAGTAAACTACATNTTTTTTTTTTTTTTTTTTTTTTTTTTTTTTTTTTTTTTTTTTTTTTTGAGTAAACTACATTTTCTCTATGACGTTGAATGTTGGCATTTAAAAGAGAAGCATAATAATAAGTTAAGTGTCTCCTCCGTCCGACAAAATTAGAGAAAATCGTCTGAGATGGTTTGATCGCATTAAACATTGACAATCTGATGATCCATTTATGAGAGTAGACGGTTTGGATTCGACTTGTGTTAAGAAGGGCAAAGATAGATCTAGGAAGACTTGGGCTTATTGTATAAAAAATAATCTTAATTTACTAGAACTAAATGAAAATGACACTGAATAGAATGCAATGGAGATAAAGGATTCATGTACTCGACTCCACGTAGTGGGATTAAGGCTTTGTTGTTGTTGTTGAGTAAACTACATTTTGATAATTTTTTCATTGAAAAAATCTGTATTTTTTTACGACGCCTAACTAAATACCCTAAAACTTTCCAATACTTGGTGCACATTTGAAGATGCGTACTGATGAAAATAAATAAATAAATTCATATGTTCACAAATTGAGCCACTATTTACGGGCCCTTTTTTTCTAAATGATTACATATGTTTAAACAATTTTGAATATAGCATCAATTTATTAAAGCAGCTGAAATCACACTAAAAAAGCAAATGTAATTTCTTTTAACAGCAATCATCCATTATATATACGAAGCTAATATGAATCTTAAAAAGTAAATAAGCTGAAATCAACTAACAAANTTCTAAATGATTACATATGTTTAAACAATTTTGAATATAGCATCAATTTATTAAAGCAGCTGAAATCACACTCAAAAAGCAAATGTAATTTCTTTTAACAGCAATCATCCATTATATATACGAACCTAATATGAATCTTAAAAAGTAAAGAAACTGAAATCAACTAAAAAACAACTTCATATTTACAGATCAATGGAAAACAAAAGCAAAAAGGCCAGATAGTAATCATACTAAATAATAGTAATGATAAATATAATGAAAAGTTTCAGAGTAATAACATATTGTTGCTGCTACTACAAAACAAAATACTCAACTTCTAGTTTCTTTACAAAACTGCAGCAACTTCAGAAGAGGCATCCACAACCTAGAGAAAAGACTAGGTTTGGACTGACAAAAAACAAGGTTTAGCATGCAAAATTTGCTCCAAAAAAAAAAAATTACAACNAAAAGCAAAAAGGCCAGATAGTAATCATACTAAATAATAGTAATGATAAATATAATGAAAAGTTTCAGAGTAGTAACATATTGTTGCTGCTACTACAAAACAAAATACTGAACTTCAAGTTTCTTTACAAAACTGTAGCAACTTCAGAAGAGGCATCCACAACCTAGAGAAAAGACTAGGTTTGGACTGACAAAAAACAAGGTTTAGCATGCAAAAATTGCTCCAAAAAAAAAAAAATTACAAGAAAAAAAGAAAAGAAAAAATCAGCTGCTGACTGCCGAAAGGAAGCTCCCGCCGCTTTTGGTTGGAACCACAACCTCCCAGCCTGGTCCTTTCAAAGGAATAGAGCTGGCGGCAGGAACACTCTCTGCAGTGCCATCTGAACTTTTTGGCTGAACCACCATATCTNAAATTACAAGAAAAAAAGAAAAGAAAAAATCAGCTGCTGACTGCCGAAAGGAAGCTCCCGCCGCTTTTGGTTGGAACCACAACCTCCCAGCCTGGTCCTTTCAAAGGAATAGAGCTGGCGGCAGGAACACTCTCTGCAGTGCCATCTGAACTTTTTAGCTGAACCACCATATCACTCCGGTCTACAAGTCTGAGCAAATCTTCATCGCTGATGTCCGTCTGATACAGTTTATCTTCAGGATCCTCTTCGTTTCGAAGCAAAGCTAGCAGCTCAGCTTCCTGATACATTATAACAATAGATTCGACTAGTAAAACTCACATTTTTATCGAATAAGATGCTACTCAATCATATTGTTTAGCAGTTTATCCAACAGACGTCTAGGATAAAACTAGAGTAAGATGAGTTTCAAATCCGGAAAGAAAATTGCCAGTTTGTTCAAAGGTAGGTAGGTGTTCTAACGCAAATTACGTCAGGAGTCCAATGATGGGGTGCCATATGTCAAGTGGGCCCACCGCAATACAAGTCGGTGTTAAAATTTGTGGTGGAAATCACTTGACAGTGGAGCCCCGCCATTGGACTGACCTAATATTTTTTGTCTTTAGGGCAAATTGAAGAAACAAAATTGGGGTATTTAAATATATGACGCCCAATTCTTATGTATTCACATATCTAACTTTACCTATTATATTTCTACCACTCAAATATTTCATATCTCACATCAATAAATTTATTATTTTAACTTTTAAAAAATGAAATATACATTTTCATCTATGTAAGGGGACATATATGAAATATGTAAATATATATGAATTAAGTGACATATATGGAGATTTTCCAATAAGATTACATCTAGTGCATTGACCCTGGTCCGATCCTGATGGAAATCTCCTTTGCCAATTACGACGTGCTCCAGCTTCAACTTTCCAAAAGCTTTTTTTATTATTTTTCCCTGCAAAAAGAAAAATTATAGGCTCATCTGCTAAGTCAAAAATTAATCAATACAAGGAAAAATTCTCTGCCAACCTCTACAGAATGAGAAGTAGCGAGCCGATAAACATGGACAGGCTTAGTCTGCCCAATCCGGTGGCATCTGTCCATTGCCTGCAAATCCATCTGAGGATTCTGCATGGCAAACAAAACAAGAATTGGAGAAATTTCTGCATGTAAATGAAAAATATTGGAAAGAAGAAATTNAAAATCCTGATGGGATATGAAATATAATTAGTAGACTTGTACAGTAACATGAAGTTGATTGTTGCAGGACACGGTAAAGAACATGATTTATCTATCACACGAAGCCTACTTGGAATATACATGATACTATAAGGTTTATTCAGAGAAAAATAAAATAATAATGCAGGAATAATTCTAAATAGCGATTAAATCTAAGAATTGTTATGCCGACTATATGGTGAATAAAAAAAGCATCAAGGGGTTGCTTCGTTGCAAGGATTATGAGTGTAAAGCAAACGAAATGCAGTGATTTTAATTTGTAAACCAAATACAATTGTTTTTTTAAGGGAATTGAAATGTGTTGTAATGCCAATTTTTTAAGAATTAAGAATTCATCCAAATTGAGAAAATTTAAGATGAAAAGTAAATTCACGCTGCCCGGCCTACACATCACCATTCTCCACCGCCGCCCATCATCGTGCCATCAACCACTACTGCCGTTGTCGCCGCATGTCGCCAGCCATCATCACTTATCACCAATGACGCTCAACCACCCATCAATCGGAAAAAAATATTACCTCAGGAGTACTGATGCATCAGTACTCCAATGATGAGGTGTCACGTGGCGCCACGATGGGACCATTGCATACGTGGCACCCCATCATTAGAGTACTGATGCATTAGTACTCCTAGGGTAATATTTTTTCCATCAATCGCTAAGATGCCATTCCTCATATTTCAAAACATTTTAAATTTTTCATAAGAAACACAAAAAAGAATTTCAAAGCATTTAATTTACATCCAACCAAATAACTCATGCATTTTTAAAATGCATGCAATTCAATAACTCTACATTTTCTAAATGCATGCATTATAAAATATGCAACCAAATAACCTATAAAAGAAAAGCACAAAAGAATGAACATCTACAAGATTTGCACATGTGGATATATTGAAAAACATTTTTTTACAATTTTATGATGCTCGTTGTGAAGCATGCTCAATGAAGAACTAACATCAAGGATCATCTCCACCAAAAGAATAAAACATTTTTTCAATAAAGAGGCCTTCAATACTGATTGTTCAAGTAGATGCTTCATTTTAGCACTCGAACTAAATGAAAACAAAATCAACATTTTTTTAGCATAATTCTCTCAACAAGCATCCAAATGAGCAATAAAGAGAATGTAAAAGCCATTTAAGAAACTGAATGCCCAAGAACACCAGATTACTTATCTTCAAGATTCCCTACCGGAATTTACATGCCATGAATTCATTAAAAAAAGACCCAAATAAAGTAAATTAAATTACACGAATTACCAATGCCATCAACAGTACGAGAAAGCATACCCTGAGCCTTAACTTTCTTCCGGCCCCCGAACTTCCCACGAAACAGTCTCCCAGTCCATAAACACTTCTCCGAAATGGCTGCATACTATTATGCAACAACCAATGGCACGACATGGCCATCGCTTCATACGGAACTCCTATAGCAATGGGCACGGCGTGCAAGCAGCATCCGTCTGTGTGTAAAGAATCCAATCATTGTCTCGGACACCAAAATGTGAATCCGAATAGGTATAAAACCTAAATTCAAAAAAGTTTCCTTTAACAGGTGGTGTTTGATCCCCATATCAATCTCTTGAAAAATCAAAGCAGGAGCAGAAAATAGAAGAGAAGTCCGGAATACCGGTATACAATCCGAAGAAGAAGCCGAGCAAGATGCACTGCTTGACCGAGAAGAAAGTCCACGAGCTTCGATAGTGGAAGATCAGTCCATTTGGAGGAGAAGAAAAACTAGGGTATCGTCAGGAGCATGGAAGAATTCGTTGGTTGGATGCTTAAAGAGGATTTAAATTAGGTTTAATTTAAATTGAGACAAACATAATAAATAGTGAGTTAGATACATTCAAATTAAATTTAGTTTCTGCTTCTCTTTTTTAATAAAATTCGTTGAATTTAAAAGATTTAATTTAGGAAAAAATATTTTTAAACAGATTTATATCAAAAATATTAGACAAACTTAGTTAAATTTAATTTTAATTGAGTCAAATATTATTTTAAATTTAATAAATTTGAATTGATTGAATTTATAAGACATCACAATCTTTTTTTTTTTTGAGTAAACTACATTTTCTCTACGGCGTTGAATGTTGGCATTTAAAAGAGAAGCATAATAATAAGTTAAGTGTCTCCTTCGATGGACAAAATTAGAGAAAATCGTCTGAGATAGTTTGGTCACATTAAACGTTGACAGTCTGATGATCCGATTAGGAGAGTAGATGGTTTGGATTCAACTTGTGTTAAGAAAGGCAAAGGTAGATCTAGGAAGACTTGGGCTTAGTGTATAAAAAATAATCTTAATTTACTAGAACTAAATGAAAATGACACTAAATAGAATGCAATGGAGAAAAAGGATTCATGTAGTCGACTCCACGTAGTGGGATTAAGGCTTTGTTGTTGTTGTTGAGTAAACTACATTTTGATAATTTTTTCATTGAAAAAATCTGTATTTTTTCACCACGCCTAACTAAATATAGTGGCAACTTTCCAATACTTAGTGCACATTTGATNCACCAAAATGTGAATCCGAATAGGTATAAAACCTAAATTCAAAAAAGTTTCCTTTAACAGGTGGTGTTTGATGCCCATTTCAATCTCTTGAAAAATCAAAGCAGGAGTAGAAAATAGAAGAGGAGTCCGGAATACCCGTATACAATCCGAAGAAGAAACCGAGCAAGATGCACTGCTTGACCAAGAAGAAAGTCCACGAGCTTCGATAGTGGAAGATCAGTCTATCTGGAGAAGAAAAACTAGGGTACTGTCAGAAGCATGGAAGAATTCGTTGGTAGGATGCTTAAAGAGGATTTAAATTAGGTTTAATTTAAATTTAGACAAACATAATAAGTAATGAGTTGGATACGTTCAAATTAAATTTAGTTTCTGTTTCTCTTTTTTTATAAAATTCGTTGAATTTAAAAGATTTAATTTAGAAAAAAAATATTTTTAAACAGATTTATATAAAAAATAATAGACAAACTTAATTAAATTTAATTTTAATTGAGTCGAACATTATTTTAAATTTAATAAATTAGAATTTATTGAATTTACCAAGTCATATTTGACTAGAAACACCCCTAGCCTATCAAGGGGTGCAGTACGACACCACAATTTTTTTTTATTTTGAGTAAACTATATTTTCTCTATAGCCTTTAAAAGATAAGCATAATAATAAGTTAAGTATTGCGGAGATGAAAATGATTAGATGGATGAGTGGCTTTACACTTAGAGACAAAAATGTGAAATGAATATATTTGTCATAGGTTGTTGTAGCTCCTTTGACGGACAAAATTAGAGAAAATCGTCTTAGATGGTTTGATCACATTAAACGTTGACCATCTGATGATCCGATTAGAAGAGTAGATGTTTTAGATTCGACTTCTGTCAAGAAAAGCAGAGGTAGACCGATGAAAACTTGGGCTTATTGTATTAAAAATGATCTTAATTTATTAGAACTAAATGAAAATATGACACTATATAAGATGCAATGGAGAAAAAGGATTCATGTAGCCGACCCCACGTAGTGGGATTAAGGCTTTGTTGTTGTTGTTATTGAGTAAACTACATTTTGATAATTTTTTCACTGAAAAAATCTGTATTTTTTCACCATGCCTAACTAAATATAGTGGCAACTTTCTAATACTTAGTGCACATTTGATGATGTGTTCTTATGAAAATAAATAAATAAATTTATATGTTCACAAATTGAGCCACTTTTTACGGCCCCTTTTTTTTCTAAATGATTACATATGTTTAAACATTTTTGAATATAGCATCAATTTATTAAACCAGCTGAAATCACAATACAAAAGCAAATGTAATTTCTTTTAACATCAATCATCCATTATATATACGAACCTAATATGAATCTTAAAAAGTAAATAAGCTGAAATCAACTAAAAATAACTTCATATTTACAGATCAATAGAAAACAAAAGCAAAAAGCCAGATAGTAATCATACTAAATAATAGTAATGATAAATATAATCAAAAGTTTCAGAGTAATAACATATTGTTGCTACAACAAAACAAAATACTCAACTTCTAGTTTCTTTACAAAACTGTAGCAACTTCAGAAGAAGCATCCACAACCTAGAGAAAAGACTAGGTTTGAACTGACAAAAAACAAGGTTTAGCATGCAAAATTTGCTCCCCAAAAAAAAATTACAAATAAAAAAAAAAAGAAAAGAAAAAATCAGCTGCTGACTACCGAAAGCAAGCTCCCGCCGCTTTTGGTTGGAACCACAACCTCCCATCCTGGTCCTTTCAAGNTTTACCCAATCACTGTCATATATAATACACGTATCAGCAGCGGTGAGATTAATACCCAAACCCCCTGCTCTAGTGCTGAGAAGGAATATACTAACATTGCTCTCTACGTTGTTAAATTCCGCTATCTGTTTTGGAAAGAGAGCAAAAAAATATAAGAGACAGAAATACAATTCAACTTGAATTACAAGGGTTTATAACCGCAAAGAGTGAGGAAAAAACATGTCTTGTAATAAAAAAAGAAAAAAATAAAGGCTCTTAGCATGCCAAGATGTAGCTGGTGTAGTAGTTAAAACATTCAAGACATGCCATTTCAAATGTATGTTTGGCCATTTGAACTCTCCCAAACCCTATCAGCTAAATATTTTCATGTGAACATCTTTATTCATTACCTGGGCTTCTTCTATTTCAAATTTAAGTTTGACTATTTGTTGTGAAATCATAATCTATATGAGACATTACTAAATTGATCTCCTTAAGGAGCTCTCATTTATTCTGAGGTTGAACTGTAGTAAGGGGTTTTATATGTGTGGCTTCATTCCTCGTGGGTGCAATGGCCACTTAGCGTTAAGATATATGTAACGTGTACATCCCTGCAGAGTGCATCGATGATTTGGAATGAATAACAATGCACTATGTCACTTAACCCACATATCAAGGATAGAGTTGAAGCGTTGACCAAGCAGCATGATCAATGATCACTTCGATCAACATGAAACGATTTTAAATGATACCATAGCATGAGTACCATGCTGCCAATTAAACAAGAGCCGTCGATAAACTTGGAGTCAATATGATCAAACTTAGGGACTCAACAATTTTGCTGGATTAAAAATTTTGGTATAAAAGAAATGACCATTATTGGGGATAAGTTTATAGATTTCTCCTTTGCTAAGTTTAAGAGTTGCCCAAAGAAGATCCATTAAATTTTGACATAAGCCTCGTGAACATCTTATGTGGTTTAGAAAGACAATCCTTGGATGTCACTTCAAAAATGTGTTCCTGAGAATGCGAAACATTTGCCATTTTGCTCTCTTGAGAGGCATTTCGGTCATGTAGTTTGCCCAATACTCCATTAGAAATCTTGGCATAAACTTTAAACCAATTTGAAACCTAAGGGAGATTAGCATATTATCAACGTACAAACAAGCGCATGGTTGCTCAAGCATGAATATAAAAAAAAAAAAAACTCAAACAGCATGACTTGTCTAGTAATATATATAAAACACATGATTAACAAAAAGAAAGATAACTTCATATACAAATGACTTACTTTTACTCTTAAGTTTCTTTTCACTAGTGGCCCTTTCAATTAATTGGATGATTCTATTGATTTGTTATTGATAATATTAGAAATACAAAATTCGAATTCTACCATCCTGCGTCTGTTCCTGACACTGGGTCAGGTTATAACACCTTCTCTTTTCCTTTACTCTAGAATCTTCTTTTATCATAAATCAAACATCAAAAGATCACTATAAACTTTGGTTCCACCGCCCCTCTTCTCACCGAACGTTCAAATAAAAAAATGAGTGCTTAATAAAGAGGACGAAAGTTGTCAATTATGCATATACACAAATAATCATTAAAAAAAACATGAGCCTAACGTTGTCTCTGCATATACATGAATAATCATTGCAAAAGAAACACGAGGGAAAAGTTAAACCGCCGACAATTTAAAAGCATGGAACAGATGCACGTTTTTTTGCAAGTAGTAAACAAGCTTTCACATAAATGGATATAAAGTACTGAAACAATAACCTGTCTCTGTCTTTCATCCAGCTTAACATTACCATCAATCCTACAAAGCTCCATGCCTTTTTCACTCAAATAATATTCAAGTAGATCCACAACTCTAGTAAACTGGGAAAAAATTAAAACCTGAAAAAAAAAATGGCAGCAAGTTACAGAGATATGAAAAATTAAACAATATTATCACATAGAATTAACCAGATAACTATAATACTTTATGTTTTCGGGGAAGTAGCAAAGCCAACAATCTTTCCAGCAGCTGAAATTTACCGCATTGCTCAACCAAAGTCTCAATGGGTGGATACTGAACTGTAGAGAAACAAAATATTACAGCAAGTTTGATTTTAACAGGCTTTGAAAATAAATAAATAAATAAATAAAAACCGGAACATGTAAAAGCACCAACATGACTCATCGTATCCAGACTCCAAGATATCAGGATGATTGCAATTCTTCCTAAGCTGCATTAGCAAGTTGTTCAACTTCCCCTTCATTCCAGGCCTTATAACTCCTGTTTAGATGCCCTAAAATCAGCACAAAACAAACAAAAAAACTACCTTGCCCAGACCAAAGTGCAAACATTACAGTTTCCCAAATGAATCTCCCCCTATTACATTGTATTAAAATTAGAAACTTCTTACCTGTAGATACAGTTTCTATTAAATAGTTTTCAAGTGTTCGATTCAGTAAGTGGCTCTGAATATTCTTTTGATGCTCAGTCATATTAGCATAGAGGATTATCTCTTTTTTTCGCGGAAGCATCTGTTCAACATCTGCCTTCATTCGTCGAAGAAGAAATGGGCGTAAAATTGAGTGCAGCTTCGATACAACCTGAAGACAAGCATAGAACCTCATACATTGTCACGTGCAAAAGGAATTGAACCATAAGTAGAACATCTGAGCATATACCTGAACCCTCCTCTTCTCTACGTTCTCTTCCTGTTCTCCCTCGTTATTGTATTTACCAGAGAAATCAAACCTAAAGAAAAAGTGATTATAAAAACAATGAAAATAGCCCTAAGAACAGAGGCACTGCAAGTACGCTTCTAACATGAAAATAGTAATCTGAGTACAAAATGCAAACATTGAACAAACTTTCATAAATCATAACCTTAGAATATATAAGAAATGAATGGGACATTAAAATAGGTATTCTAAATTACATCGGAATTCCAAGTCATAAACTTCACAAAATGCAAATTATGCGACTATCAAAGGACTTGCAAAAAAGTTTTTTTTTAATAATTTATGCACCTCAAATCCATTGCTAATGGGTCTCCTTAAAATGACGTTTTAGATGGCCAATGAATCTCCCAAAAAAGTAGTATATGTCTAATAAAAAATGGTGAAGCCAATAATTTCAAATGAAGTCAAATGGTCTTAAGACTTGAATTCAGTTGAATAAAAAAAGACCTAATTCAACTATAGAAAATCATTCATTTTGCACTTTAATAATTATGAAAGTTGTAAATGGATATAAGAGGGTAACTTCTGCTGAAAAAAAAAATACATGACAAAAATCCACATCCTGAAGTGAGTGTTTGCCTTAATTATACTATCTAATAAATACATTATCTTCAACCATTGTCATGGAGCTGATTTTCACTTATCTATTGCATTAACAAGTTTTTTTAGGCCAAATTATTAAAGGATCTACGAAATTGAGTGGTTGAAAGCCAATCTTTCGGTCACTTTTTTTCAAAATAAGGAGAATGACTTAATCACTTACATGTCTCTATAAAAGCCGATGCCTATTTAGATAGGCAACAATATAAAATGATAGGCTAAGTGTGATGGTAACCTTTAGAAAATAATTCAAAATATTCACATATGTTGCAGATATTTCAGAATAGCTCCTAAATAACTACTACAGGGTTGTAACTTTGTCCAAGTGGATGGCCACGGGTAAAAATTTTTGATATTATTATGCTAAATATGATGCGGGGGCTATAGGGTTAAACCCCGTTCAATAGGTTCAAGGTGGAGGGGCTGAACCCCCACTCTCCCCCCCCCCCAAACCCATTCGATGGGAGATATTTGCCCCTTTCTTTTCTGTTTTCCGGTTTAGTATCTATTATAGATATATGTGTTCGTGATCTTAGGGTTTAGTTTTTGGTGTGATTTCTGTGTGGACAGCTGTCGGCTTCCCCACTTCCCTCCTAGAGAAGTATCCAACAGGAGAAGATGCTCTGATTATAACTAGTCTGACGTGGTGAACATCTTCAATGGTTTGAGAGGTGCTATGGTTGTAACTTAATCCGACGGGAGCACTTATCTTCGACCATCTCCCCGACATCCCCACCTTCTTGCTTCCAGCATCCAGCCGTCCCAAACCTCCACCTACAGCCGCCCTAGTCTTCTGCCCTCCCACACTGCCGCCCAACCTTCCCTTGTTGGCATAACCCCTCTACCACCCCTTCTTCCTACCGCTTGTTGATTCGCCTGCACCCCACAAGTCTCTCCTATCTAATGTCAACCATTCGTAGACACAATATTCTTCCCTATTGTTGTAACACCACTTCCAACCCTCTGGTCTACTATTCCAGCCTAGTATTCTCCCCTTCCTCCTCCAGCTGCATCTCCCACAGCACCTACTCCCCACCTGCAGTCCAGTCTTCCCTGTCCCCCCTCCCCCACTGTTGGCACCAAACAGTCCAGCCGCCTACTCCTTCCCTTACCCTTTTTACGCCCTCTGCTATTCACGCATTTCCATCATGGGATCTTGTGTTGTGTTGTATTTCCTTTCGTATTTTAAGTTCTTGATTGCGACCCCATTGTTGTGAGCATTAAAATTCTTTTTTTCTTTCAAGTTTTGAGTTAACTCTGGTATCAAAATATTTCAAGTAATCTTGTAGATATTATCTACAAATTGGAATCCTAAGCTCTCTCAAAGAACAAAAATAGATCATACTCGGTCACTTAGTACCTAACCTTTCTACCTAGTTAGTAGCACAGCAAAAAAGTCTTTGTTGATTGTGTTGCCCTTTCATCCATTACTTAGGTTACTCAAAAAGATCATTGGCACGTCCTAGTCCAATGCAATTTGAGGCATGTCTTTTAAAAAATCAAATTCAAGACGACACCAAATCATTGATGTCCCATAGCACATTCATTATATCACTGTATCAATGTCAAGGTTACAAAAAATATTTAATCGCAGTAAAAATTCCTTAAATGTGTGCTTTAATCACAAGTTTTTTACAGAAGCCTTGAACTTGTAATGGGCCTTGAAGCACTACTTTTGTAGCTCTCTAGCCTAGACTACATGTGAATTATTGATCAAACATGATCCGCTGAGTACCAATCCCAAACGAAATTCAAGTTCAAACACAAAAATTGAAGCCTTCCATTTGAACCAACCTGTTTTAACGAACCATTACCAAATATTCTATGAAGTTTTACATTTTTATTCTCCAACACTTCAACATGGCATAAGTGTAAAAAAGTTGAAGAACTAGTTTTCATTTCATAAAAGCTAAAAAAAATTAGTTATTTACATTTTTAACGCCATATTGTAGAAAAGATTTGAATATACATGAAAATCTCTTTGAACCAGTCATATGACCTTCGCCAAAAACGAAGGAGCATGCTAGTATTTCATTATTTCAAGTAATGAAAACAATATAACTACCTTTCACCAAATATCATGTAACAATTCATGAAATAATTCCTAAATGATGGCATAACAGAATGGCATAAAAGGATGCCATAATGATACACATCATTCGAGATGAAGGTTAAATTGTTCCAAGACAAGTGACAATTATTGTAGCACTAGTTAATTGCTTTATTCATCTCGTAACTTCTTCATTTTAACAATGTGCACTACATAGCATGGACTTGGAAAAGCTCATTAAAAGGTAGTATCCAAATTTCTCAAAATCCAAACCAACTAAAATTTTGTGATAATATATTTCTTTATGTAGATGTGGATGTTTTGAATTTCATTTCTTTCTTAGAAGGTGGGTAATTTGAATTTTATTGGAAGCTAATCTATATATTTTCAGCAATACATTATCAAACATTGAAATTCAACAATTAGATCAATGCATATTTTTGCTTTATTCTAGACAATTTAGAGAAAATGTAAATAAAGAAACAAGTTGAAAACGAGTGCAACCTAAGATTACCTAAAAGGGAAAGGAACAAATTTTAAGAACTTACGGCAAACTAATTAAAACATGAATTCTATGCAATCAACAAAACATACCAAGATTCAAATTCTTCATGGGACGAAAAAATATCCGGCAAAATAAAGTTTAAAAGTGACCAAAGCTCGGCCAAATTGTTCTGGAGTGGTGTTCCAGTTAAAAGAAGCTTGTTTTCAATTGGCAAGCGTCGTATTTCCCTTAATAATTTGCAATTCATATTCTTTAAGCGATGGCCCTATAACCAAAAAATAAAAAAATTTGATCACCAAGAAACAATATAAGCAAGAGAGACAATGGGAAAAAGGGCACACAGATGGTGGCAGATAACAATATTTGGCTTTAGTGTTACCTCATCTACCACAACATATTTCCACGTATAGTGCAATAAATACTTTGCATCATTCATTACAACCTCATAGGAAGTAATCAAGATAGGGAATTTAGANCTTGATTAAAAATTTTGGTATAAAAGAAATGACCATTATTGGGGATAAGTTTATAGATTTCTCCTTTGCTAATTTTAAGAGTTGCCCAAAGAAGATCCATTAAATTTTGACATAAGCCTTGTGAACATCTTCTGTGGTTTAGAAAGACAATCCTTGGATGGCACTTCAAAAATGTGTTCCTGAGGACGCGAAATATTTGTCATTTTGCTCCTCTTGAGAGCNTCTCCTTTGCTAATTTTAAGAGTTGCCCAAAGAAGATCCATTAAATTTTGACATAAGCCTTGTGAACATCTTATGTGGTTTAGAAAGACAATCCTTGGATGCCACTTCAAAAATGTGTTCCTGAGGACGCGAAATATTTGTCATTTTGCTCCTCTTGAGAGGCATTTCGGTCATGTAGTTTACCCAATACTCTATTAGAAATCTCGGCATAAACTTTAAACCAATTTGAAACCTTAGGGAGATTAGCATATTATCAACGTACAAACAAGCGCATGGTTGCTCAAGCATGAATATCAAAAAAAAAAAAAAAAAACCCCTAAACAGCATGGATTGTCTACTAATATATATAAAATACATGATTAGCAAAAAGGAAGATATCTTCATATACAAATGACTTACTTTTACTCTTAAGTTTCTTTTCACTAGTGGCCCTTTCAATTAATTGGATGATTCTATTGATTTGTTATTGATGATATTAGAAATACAAAATTTGAATTCTACCATCCTGCGTTNTCACTAGTGGCCCTTTCAATTAATTGGATGATTCTATTGATTTGTTATTGATAATATTAGAAATACAAAATTTGAATTCTACCATCCTGCGTCTATTCCTGACACTGGGTCCAGGTTATAACACCTTCTCTTTTCCTTTACTCTAGAATCTTCTTCTATTATAAATCAAACATCAAAAGATCACTATAAACTTTGGTTCCACCGCCCCTCTATGCATATACACAAATAATCATTAAAAAAAACATGAGCCTAATGTTGCCTCTGCATATACATGAATAATCATTGCAAAAGAAGCATGAGGGATAAGTTAAACCGCCGACAATTTAAAAGCATGGTACAGATGCACGTTTTTCNCATCAAAAGATCACTATAAACTTTGGTTCCACCGCCCCTCTATGCATATACACAAATAATCATTAAAAAAAAAACATGAGCCTAATGTTGCCTCTGCATATACATGAATAATCATCGCAAAAGAAGCATGAGGGATAAGTTAAACCGCCGACAATTTAAAAGCATGGTACAGATGCACGTTTTTTCGCAAGTAGTAAACAAGCTTTCACATAAATGGATATAGAGTACTGAAACAATAACCTGTCTCTGTCTTTCATCCAGCTTAACATTACCATCAATCCTACAAAGCTCCATGCCTTTTTCACTCAAATAATATTCAAGTAGATCCACAACTCTAGTAAACTGGGAAAAAATTAGAACCTGAAAAAAAAATGGCAGCAAGTTACAGAGATATGAAAAATTAAACAATATTATCACTTAGAATTAACCAGATAACTATAATACTTTATGTTTTCGGGGAAGTAGCAAAGCCAACAATCTTTCCAGCAGCTGAAATTTACCGCATTGCTCCACCAAAGTCTCAATAGGAGGATACTGAACTGTCGAGAAACAAAATATTACAGCAAGTTTGATTTTAACAGGTTTTGAAAATAAATTTNGGAGGATACTGAACTGTCGAGAAACAAAATATTACAGCAAGTTTGATTTTAACAGGTTTTGAAAATAAATTTTAAANGATCTTGTTAACATGGCTGCAACGGCTGTTCTGGCTTTCCTCTAAAAAACATCAAAATTAAGGCATGACTTTACAAGAAACAAACAAAAGCAGAAGCAATGATTTAAAAACNATACCAAGATTCAAATTCTTCATGGGACGAAAAAATATCCGGCAAAATAAAGTTTAAAAGTGACCAAAGCTCAGCCAAATTGTTCTGGAGTGGTGTTCCAGTTAAAAGAAGCTTGTTTTCGATTGGCAAGCGACGTATTTCCCTTAATAATTTGCAATTCATATTCTTTAAGCGATGGCCCTATACCCAAAAAAAAAAAAAGTTGATCACCAAGAAACAATATAAGCAAGTGAGACAATGGGAAAAAGGACACACAGATGGTGGCAGATAACAATATTTGGCTTTGGTGCTACCTCGTCTACCACAACATATTTCCACGTATAGTGGGATAAATACTTCGCATCATTCATTACAACCTCATAGGAAGTAATCAAGACAGGGAATTTAGGGCCTATTTCCTTTGGCATAAATTTTCTCCTTATTTCAGCACGATCAGCCTTCGAGCCATGGTATATGATAGCTTTCATGGAAGGAACAAACCTAGAAAAATATTCAAAATAAGAGAAAAACTCTAATGATTGGCATAATTGATGTGGAAAAACAAAAGTGACTTTACCTAGACACTTCATTTACCCAATTTGATAGGGTTGAGAGAGGAGCTATGACCATATATGGACCATCAAGACCATTTCCCTTGAGATGTGCAAGAAATCCAATTGTTTGAATTGTCTTGCCAAGACCCATCTGATCTGCAAGGATCCCATTAAGACCATTTTGCCACAAAGAAATCAACCACTTCACACCTTTAAGCTGATAAATTTTCAACTTTCCACCAGTCATTAATGGAATAAGTTGCCTCTGTTCTTTCTCGACCCTTTCTTCCTCAGTAAGGTTGGCATCCTCAGGTGCAATAGATTCATTTGATCTTGTTAACATGGCTGCAACGGCTGTTCTGGCTTTCCTCTAAAAAACATCAAAATTAAGGCATGACTTCACAAGAAACAAACAAAAGCAGAAGCAATGATTTAAAAACTGGTCAAGGATGAATGTGCATTAGCAGTGCCATATAAGTTTTGAACTGATTGACAAATCAAGTTACATGTAAGAGCAAGCACCCAGACTCTCGAACNGATCTTGTTAACATGGCTGCAACGGCTGTTCTGGCTTTCCTCTAAAAAACATCAAAATTAAGGCATGACTTTGCAAGAAACAAACAAAAGCAGAAGCAATGATTTAAAAATTTGTCAAGGATGAATGTGCATTAGCAGGGCCATAGAAGTTTTGAACTGATTGCAAATCAAGTTACATGTAAGAGCAAGCACCCAGACTCTCGAAANATTAGCAGGGCCATAGAAGTTTTGAACTGATTGCAAATCAAGTTACATGTAAGAGCAAGCACCCAGACTCTCAAAAATCAACATAAAATCACAGATACAAGCAATGCCATCCAGTCTATTTATCTCTTGTTTCAGAGCAACAATAAAGTTTTATGCACATTAGTAGTCAAATATAAACTTTAAATTTAGGCAATGGTTGGTGATTTGATGTATTATATATTGCCGAGATAATGCTAATGGACTCACTGTATTATATTGGCTGGCCGCTTTCCTCTTCCGACCACGGCCAGCCTTCTTTTCTTTACAGGCATCCACTTCTGTAAGATTTTCTAAACCTTTCTGCCACAAAAATTTTAAGCTTATGAGCGAAAGAAAAACAAGGATTATTTACAGAATTTCAGTATATAGTACGAAAANTTTTCTTTACAGGCATCCACTTCTGTAAGATTTTCTAAACCTTTCTGCCACAAAAATTTTAAGCTTATGAGCAAAAGAAAAACAAGGATTATTTACAGAATTTCAGTATATAGTACGAAAGCAGTACAAATGTTATATCCTCCATCTTTTCCAGAAGAAACTCTGAATACAACTGAGTCTGTGTGAGAAGCTCATCCAGCTTGCTGAACTTTACTTCCAAGCTCGGCATCGCTTGTTTTTCCTCGTTAGCCTCCTCTTCCAACCTCATCCGTTCAGCTAGCAACTTTTTCTCCTCTTCCTCCATGATCTTTGAGATGAGAAGCGTATCCCCATTTTTTGCTTCAAGTTCAAGCGGCAAAATTGTATCATCTTCACTAACCTTGCCGTTCTCTTCATGGATGTTGCACTAATTTCACAATCAACTCAACGTCATCAGAAGAGTAAAACAGAAATTTCAAGATAAAATATAAAATAATAAACTCATATGACAAAACCCCAAAAACATGTAAAATAGGGGCTATAATCCAGCCAGCTTGCCAGCATCAATATGCAAACCAAATACATCGCCAGCAGCAAAATGTCAAGTACAAATCGAATAAAATCAAATATATAAAAGCGAAATCGGCATCACCAAATTCTATCGCAGAGCTTTTTTCTCTCATATAAAGGTAAAAAAATTAACCTCGTCTTCTAAAACGGATATCGGAGAACCGATCACTACATCATCCTTGATCCCGTTATCTTCCCTAACCTCCATTTCCCGAAACTGCAAATATCAGCAAAAAAAAAAGCTAACATAAATGAGAAAGCAGGCCATAGCAAAAACAGAAGCGTAAGATCAAGTAATCGACATAGGGCAAAGGGTTTTCCCTATTCAAATTGATCCCATATGAAACAAGCGGAAAAGAGAATCTATAAAGCAAACAAGCAACGAAGAAATCGCTTACATTTCCTTTCGTGTCTCTTCAGGATTTTTGGAGAAGAAGAATCAACTGCCGACGGCGCGATGGAAGGGGCCGATAGAAGATCTGGAGGCGGCGACGTTCGGAGCAAGTAGACAAGTAGGGCATAGTGAGTTTCGGCGGGAAAATAATGAAGGCCTGTCACTTAAAAGGGCCCTTAGCTTCCTTTATTTACGTGGCTCCAACATAAAACTTTATTAGGTTGGAAGGGTATTAATGTAAATTTGTAACTATATTTGAATTTTTTTTTTCCTCGAGTGCTGTGTAGCTCCAGTCGGGCCGCACGGCGGCGTACAAACCATTTTCCTGCAGTTGAAAAATGTATATATTTTCTTAACTTCAATCAAAAATATAATAAAAATGATAAATGGAAATGATTTTTTTTCTAAGCTATTATTTGTTATTGATTTGAACTCTAAAAAAAATAGCGAAGCTGAGATATATGTTTTCTTCAGCTGGGTATTGTTAAGAGGCTAAATTTTTAAACTAGATGTAATTAGCATTAAGTGCGGCACCCTAATGGAAGGAGCAAAATCTCGAGTGAGATTTACATGAAATTACAATTTGGATTCCTTTGAAATGCATCTTATTTGTAATTTAGGGTTTGTTTGGGTCAGTTGCAGTTGTCTTCACTACTAGTGATGGATTTATATTATATTTATAATAACAGTAATAGAATATTAGTATACCAAAATACATGCATATATGTGTGTGTATATATATAGATATACTCGCACATATATAGATTATAAAAATAAAAAATGTTTTGGATGTTGATATTTTCGGAGGACAAAAATGACGTCACGTGAAAATAAAGAGGCAATTGACACGGACCTCAAGGCTTGACATAGATCTCGAGATAATATTTTGAGAACGAAATATTCAAATTTTGATAAAAAGTCATATAGAACCCTGATTTCAGCCAACTTATAGTCAAACTGACTGTCTCAGTGAGACAGACATAATGATAGAAAAACTAGTTCAATTCAAGTCAAATTAAGCTCAAATCAAGCCATTAAATTACTCTTAGAGGGTCTTTAGACATGCTTGGAATGTCAAACGGATGTTGAAGCTAACAAGTTTATAGTTGAATCGAGCGTCATGACAAGACGAATCTAACAAACCCAATATTGCTCAATTCTGGCATTATTAACACACTGAAATATCCATCAAACATAGTATAATCGAAAGATGCATTTTGGACTATCTGATAAAAATTGTTCATATTACTGCATTAATAACACTCAAAACATTATAAATAGACATCTACCTGCAGAAGCCATGTGAAGGAACTTGAGGCTTTGGGTATTAACTGAAGTCTAACACCACCGCCGACTGTCATCGATCGCAGCTGATCGTTATCCGCCGACCGTCGTCGACCACCCGCCGATCGTCATCAATCATTGTTGATCAAACGTAGTCAGTCAACGTCGTAACTTGGAAAATATAGTAAAAATCTCTCATCTGTGGGACAAGAGCTCACTGCCACGGTACATGTACCAACTACGACCAACTTGATCGTCGGCTCATGCAGCTCCTGACTTCGGTCCCAGAGATCTATGAACGTCACCATTGATCCCCACTATGGTCCATATGCCAACAACAAACAACATGTCATTAGCTCATGCAGTTCCCGACTTCGGCCCCAGCGGTTTATGAACGTCATCAATACTCGCTCCAACGACCCACATGGTCATCAGATCATACAATTTATGAATCAAACAATAGCGGCCTACGAACGTCATCAATATTCACCCCAACGACCTACATGGTCATCAGCTCATGCAGCTCCCGACTCCGAGCCCAGCGGCCTACGGACGTCATTAATAATCGCCAACTATAGTCTGTGTGATTCACAGTTCCCACAACTACTTACTATAACTTCTCTAGCTAATCAACGCTTTTGGAACGATCATCTGCCACACTCACAACAGACTACTGCATCCACAATAATCAACAATGACCCTTACAATTTATTGTCATCAAGAACTGCAGTCAGATTATAGTTATGTAATATTGTAATTCTATATTCTCTAATTTATGAGAAGATTAAACATGTGTTCATAGTGAATTATTTTAACTTGGCCAGGTATCTTGATTTTTCCCCCTTTCAAGGGTTTTCGAAGTAAAAAAGTTTAGGTGTCTCTTCCTGTTCGCTCCTTTTCTTTTATTTGTGTGAAACGTTAAGACAATAATCCATTACTCTATCGCCGCGAATTTTTAAATTCTTTTTAATTTTAATATAATAAAATATTATTGTACTCTTTGGTAAAATTTTTTAATATTTATATTTTATATTTGAGAAATTTTTAATAATTGAATTGGTTTTAAATATGTGTTACAATAATTAAAATATATATTTATTTTTATAATTTTTTTTTGTAAATATGTATCTAATTCTTAATATTTATTTTTATTTCGTTTTAATTCCTGTAAAGTTATTGGTGAAACACAAATGATTTTTGCGATTTTCATGAAACGCAAAGAGCGTGCTTCATGTAAATCTCAAACCACACTTGAGATATTCCTCATCTTGCTAAGTTCCATCTTGTGTTGCTCCTAATGCTAATTACATTTAATCCTAAGCTCCTTCTAAAATTTTAGCCTTGTTAAGAATTTAGCATTTATGCAATTACTTTTTATTAAGGATCAATTTTCATGAAAAATTTAAACTGTATGAGATTAATCTCATTTATTATAAGAGTCGTGTCTTCTCTCAGTCATTCCTCCCCAACCGCCTTCATACTCATTAATGTGTGTAGACCACACGAATCATGTGCATCGTGCAATCTCACTTTTGTAGTCTTTTGAACAAAAAGTTTTTCTCTGTCTCTCCATCTGCAGGATGATTAATTGAGTTAATATCCCATGATCGACTACAATGCCAAATCATATGTGGAACAAAGAGTGTATAAACAAATAGTCTTTGAAGAAGTGAAATAAGCGGTCGATAGAAGAGACACTCGTATGGAACTTCTTTCAGCCTTATATATATATATATTCTAAGGTTTAAATCTATTAGAGTTACAAAATCTACACAAAGCCTCTGTTGCGCTAGACTTACAAAATAACATGCGTTCGTTCACGTAATAATCAATATTCTCTATTTTCAACCCTAACTTGGAGACCATTTTTTTGTCTTGTACAAGTCTTCTTAAACTAATTTTTCTTTTGTATCACTCACTTTTTGTAATGTTGAAAACTGTTGAAACACTCTTAAGACATATTAAACTCTGTATTATTTTTAGCATTATAAGAATTACAAATAACTTAGAATACGAAGTGCATCAGTCCCACAATGGCCTTTGAGCAGCATTCAGTAAATCATAAAAAGTTTAAGCCTGCACTTGACCCGGGTAATAATATATTGTCTCATCAAATATCATTTCTTCAAATATACTTGAGTGAAATACAGGTGGAGGATCATAGCTCGGTGAAGGAACAAAGATGAATGTTGTTGGGTCAACGTCCCAATGTAAAGTCTATATCCATTAATTTGACTGAAACTCCCAACGATATAAATCGTATCTTACTTCCTCTATCATTAAGTATGCTCGATTTTTGTGGTTTGAGCATTGACACCGACATCCAACCTCAGATAGATAAGATGGAAGTTGAAATGCTGCAATCACGAATGCTACTACACCATTCAAGAGCTCTTCGGTGATATCTTTTCTATATGGATAAGGTTTATTGTACATCCACGATATTGATACATGAATATCCACATATATCTCCATACCTAACAACAATCAACACATTATAAAGTGTATTTAATTGAATAAATAAAACTTTATTTAAGTAATCGATATAATGACAGAGTTATAATAGCGGGTGGTCAAATCATTGAAAGGACCACAAATTTTAGAATGCGCGAACGACGTTAATCCTTAGAAAATGGATTGATCTGAATTTTGGCTCGGATGAAGATCATATCAAAATAAATGGGGCGAGCTAGAAACCAAAATTTTAGAACAATTTTGATTATAGTTGACCCAAGTTCGGTTAAAAAGCAGAACATTAACAGTTATGTTGTTAGGGTTATCGAAGATCAATAATCAGCTGAAATTTCACTCAAATTTTTGGCTATAACCTTGTTTTTTACTATAACTGCTCTAACCCTTTCACAAGTTTATTTCTTTCACATTTTCTTTCAAAGTGTAAAGCCACAAATCCATCTAAGTATTCTTATCTCTATAACTCTTACTAGATTACTTGCACACTTCTATATATTTTCTGAGAATAAAATATTTCACATGATGTAAGTCTTTTAACTTCATCTTCCAATGCGAAATCTAATTTTCATTGTCAAAATGAAAATTAAATTTGAAGTGAAATATTTTTTTTTTGACAATGAAAACTAGATTTCTCATTGGAGGAAACAATGAACACTCTCACATCATATAAAATCTTTTATTATCAGAATAGGTTNAAAACTAGATTTCTCATTGGAGGAAACAATGAACACTCTCACATCATATAAAATCTTTTATTATCAAAATATATTTATAGATGTGTAATTCATCTAATTAAAAGTTACAGAGACGATAATGCTTAGGTTTATGATTGTGTTTAGGGTTAAAATCAAAATATGAAACAAATATATCAGTGAAAAGGTTGGCGTAGCTACACTGATAGACAACATTAGAGAGACCCGTCTTAATTGATTTAACTTAAATCGAGCAAAAAAAAAAAAAAAAAAACTAAATATCAATTTGAAGTATCTGCTAATTCATAAATGATTGCATTCCGTTGATTTTCAAATCAATATTTGATGATTAACAATCTTCAACATACTTAATATCAATAAGATGTTAAACAATTTGATTTTAAGTCGAGGGAAGGTCGGTTAAAAAAAAAAATCGATCCTAAATTTTGGCTCGCAGCACAGGGCATTTATTTCAATACAAACTTTATCTATGAGATAAAATTCGAATTAATTTTCAAGCAATTTTTGTTGTTTGAGCTAAATTCACCGGCCTACCATACGTGCTATATATATATATATATACATAAACTTTAAGAGTCCTAAGTTCCTGAAATGTATAACATAAATTTTAAAAGTGTTAAGCCCTAAATTCTTATATATTTACATGTATCATTACCAAGCAAGCATGTTAAATTGGATTGTGGATCGATCATACTAAATTTCGATCCAAACTGGTGTGGAAAAATTCAATTTTCGAGTCGGCTCAAAGTGTAAATGAGTTGGCTCAAATGAAATTTTTTGCTTGTGAGCCAGCTCGGTCATACCCAAACCTGCCGACAAATGCACTAGCAATAATTGCAATTTTTTGTGAAAAGCGGGATTTGACTCCAAGCCACCCCGCTCAAGAAAAAAATTCTCCCAACAATAGAGCTGACAATTAGTTGGGGTTGGCTCGAAATTGGCTTGAAAAAAATTGGATAAAAAATTTTGGTTGTTAGTTCGGCTTGTTCATTTCGATCCGATCTGAATTCGAGCCAAAATTCAAATCAATTTACGAGCTAAATTAGCTAAATTCATAGCCTTAACACCACTAAGTTTGTTAACGATCTTATTTCAAGTAGAGTTGAGGTTGGCTAAAAAAAAAATGGATCAAAAATTTTGGCTCGTAGCTCGGCTTGTTTTTTTTGTTTTGATATGAATCCGAGCCAAAATTTGAATTAACTTTCAAGTCTTTAACGATGTTTGAGCTTTATTCATAGCTTTAATGGCTATGTGTTTCGCATGTAAAATTAAAATATTAGGTTTTAAATATGTAAATATGTATGAATTTATTTTGATTCCATTTCTAGACGAATGACTAGTCGAAATCAGATCAAAATAAATTTGTTCCTTTAATTTGTCTTATAGCTTGGCTTGAATGGTTCGATCTAATTTCGATCCGAGCTAAAATTGGTCAAGCAATTTACGACCTTCTTTCTCAACCTCAGATGCGAGCAACCTTACCTCCCTCATTGGTTAAACAAGCGCAGGAAGAATGACATGAACTAGCTTACTTTCTTGACGGGTTTCAGGTGGGAGCGGAGCGGAAGGATGAGAAAGATGATGGCCTCTGTAAGTTGCGATCTCACAGTTGTCTTTCCAGCTAGCTTGAATGGCGATTGTACAATAATGAAAACAAAATTTAGGGCAAGATCGGGGGAAGAGGAATGAGCAAAGAGGAACAATGACGCGAACAATCATACATTACTCAAGGGTAGGGCTGGAGTAGATGGATGTGGGTTTTGGTGGTCTTTGTAAGCCGCAATCCCGTCGATGAGGGCCCCTCATCAAGGGTTTCAGTAGTTTCTGCAAGCAACAATGGCGCTAAGAGAGGGGAGCGGAGCCAGGAGGGATTTAGGTTGGCTGGGAGAGGAGGAGGGCNGCGCCAAGAGAGGGAAGCGGAGCCAGGAGGGATTTAGGTTGGCTGGGAGAGGAGGGTGTGGAAGCAAGAGGGATTTATGGCGAGTCCAGGTGAGGGAAGAGGAACAGCGGGAGAGAAGAAAAAATCTGAGATTTTAGACGATAATATGAATACCTTATACCGAACGGTATAAATATTACATATAAATCATATTTCCTATCCTATCCATAAGAGATAATATTGAAATATTAAGGTAGTAAAAAACTATAAATATAAGAAGTAAATTTTATGTTCGCTACAAATGTAAATACAAAAAAATGGAGTGGTATTTGTGTGAATACTTTTAATAAAAGAACTATAATCGATCTGCCATGGAATGAAACACGCGGCCATACTGATGTCCGCACAAATTTCAAGTTCCAGATGGATCAAACAGCCCTCTTCATCCTCATCGCCAAGACTGATGCAGAACAAGAAAACTGTACATCAGGAGATGAAAACCCAACAATTCCTCTGTATCAACTCCCAATCTATATCCGCAATCGCGCTCACCATGTCCCTGCTGCTACACTCCCTCTCCTTAGCCTCGGGAACCAGCGCCCTCCACCCAATCATCCTCATCCCCGGAGCCGGCGGCAACCAGCTCGAGGCTCGCCTGACCACCAAATACCGTTCCACAAACCCTATCTGCGAACTCACCGCCCTCACCAAGCGCGGCAATTGGTTCCGCCTTTGGTTCGATCCCTCCGTCCTCCTGGCTCCCTTCACCCGCTGCTTCGCCGAGCGAATGGAGCTCACCTATCTCCCCACCATCGACGACTTCCGCAACGCTCCCGGCGTCGAAACCCGCATCCCCCTCTTCGGCTCCACCCAAAGCCTCCTCTACCTCGATCCCCATCTCAAGTAATTCCAACTCATCTCCCCCAATTCTATTCCTTCGTCCTGTATAATCTCCTCTGCTTGCTCTTGCAGGCATTTAACGGAATACATGGGGTCCCTCGTCTCGGCCTTAGAATCGGCCGGCTACGTTGACGGCCACAACCTCTTCGGCGCACCATACGACTTCCGCTATGGCCTGGCACCCTCCGGACACCCAGCGATGGTCGGCGACCAATACCTCCGTGATCTCCGCGAACTAATCGAGTCCTCCGCCGCAACTAACGGCGGCCGATCTGTCATCCTCGTCGCTCACNAGAGTCCTGAGTTCCTGAAATGTATAACATAAATTTTAAAAGTGTTAAGCCCTAAATTCTTATATATTTACACGAATCATTACTAAGCAAGCATGTTAAATTGGATTGTGGATCGATCATACAAAATTTTGATCCAAATTGGTGTGGAACAATTCAATTTTCGAGTCGGCTCAAAGTGTAAATGAGTTGGCTCAAATGAAATTTTTTGCTCGTGAGCCAGCTCGGTCATGCCCAAACCTGCCGACAAATGCACTAGTAATAACTGCAATTTTTTTTGTGAAAAGCGGGATTTGACTCCAAGCCACCCCGCTCAAGAAAAAAATTCTCTCAACAATAAGAGCTGACAATTAGTTGGGGTTGGCTCAAAATTGGCTTGAAAAAATTGATCAAAAATTTCGGTTCTTAGTTCGGCTCGTTCATTTCGATCCGATCTGAATTTGAACCATAATCCAAATCAATTTACGAGCTAAATTAGTTAAATTCATAACCTTAACACTACTAAGTTTGTTAACGATCTTATTTCAAGTAGAGCTGAGGTCGACTAAAAAAAAAGAATGGATAAAATATTTTGGCTCGTATCTCGGCTTATTTTTTTGATTTGATCTCGATCCGAGCCAAAATTTGAATTAAATTTCAAGTGTTTAACGATGTTTGAGCTTTATTCATAGCTTGAATGGCCATGTGTTTTGCATGTAAAATTAAAATCTTAGGTGTTAAATATGTAAATATGTATGAATTTATTTTGATTCCATTTACAGAGGAATGAGTAGTCCAAATCAGATCAAAATAAATTTTTTCCTTTAATTTGTCTTATAGCTCGGCTTGAATGGTTCAATCTAATTTCAATCCGAGCTAAAATTGGATCCAATTTTCGAGCAATTTATGATCTTCGAGTCAATTTCTCAACCTCAGGTGCGAGCAACCTTTACCTCCCTCATTGGTTAAACAAGCGCATTAAGAATGACATGAACAAGCTTACTTTCTTGACGGGTTTCAGGTAGGAGCAAAGCAGAAGGATGAGAAAGATGGTGGTCTCTGTAAGTTGCGATCTCACAGTTGTCTTTCCAGCTAGCTTGAATGGCGATTGTACAACGATGAAAACAAAATTTAGGGCAAGATCGGGGGAAGAGGAACAAGCAAAGAGGAACAATGACGCGAGCAATCATACATTACTCAAGGGTAGGGCTGGAGTAGATGGATGTGGTTTTGGTGGTCTCTGTAAGCCGCAATACCGTCGATGAAGGCCCCTCATCGAGGGTTTCGGTAGTCTCTGCAAGCAACAATGGCGCCAAGAGAGGGAAGTGGAGCCAGGATGGAATTAGGTTGGCTGGGAGAGGAGGAAGGTGTGGAAGCAAGAGGGATTTATGGCGAGTCCAGGTGAGGGAAGGGGAACAGCGGGAGAGAAGAAAAAATCTGAGATTTTAGACGATAATATGAATACCTTATAACGAACAGTATACAATGTCGGTAAGTTAAAATAAACCATTTGAATTGTTTTACCGTCAAGAATTAAAATATTAATAATCCATCTTTAAATAGTAAAAAATTTACATGATATTTGCGACTCATATAAAATCATTAAATAAGTACATGTGTATGAATAAGAAGAGGCTCATTAGTCATAAAAAGAAAATATTTTTACATTTTTTAGCTTATGATTATATCCATAAAGATAGAAAATAACAACTAGCTAATGTTAGGGACTTTTTCGTAGAGCGGCAAACACTGGCAACATCACATGCCATCGTCCGTGCCATCTCCATTTTGTTGAAATATTACATATAAATCATCTTTCCTATCCTATCCATAAGAGATAATATTGAAATATTAAGGTAGTAAAAAACTATAAATATAAGAAGTATTTGTGTGAATACTTTTAATAAAAGAACTATAATCGATCTGCCATGGAATGAAACACGCGGCCATACTGATGCCCGCACAAATTTCAATTTCCAGATGGATCAAGTAGCCCTATTCATCCTCATCGCAAAGACTGATGCAGAACAAGAAAACTGTACATCAGGAGATGAAAACCCAACAATTCCTCTGCATCAACTCCCAATCTATATCCGCAATAGCGCTCACCATGTCCCTGCTGCTACACTCCCTCTCCTTAGCCTCGGGAACCACCGCCCTCCACCCAATCATCCTCATCCCCGGAGCGGGCGGCAACCAGCTCGAGGCTCGCCTGACCACCAAATACCGTTCCACAAACCCTATATGCGAACTCACCGCCCTCACCAAGCGCGGCAATTGGTTCCGCCTTTGGTTCGATCCCTCCGTCCTCCTGGCTCCCTTCACCCGCTGCTTCGCCGAGCGAATGGAGCTCACCTATCTCCCCACCATCGACGACTTCCGTAACGCTCCCGGCGTCGAAACCCGCATCCCCCTCTTCGGCTCCACCCAAAGCCTCCTCTACCTCGATCCCCATCTCAAGTAATTCCAACTCATCTCCCCCCAATCCTATTCCTTCGTCCTGTATAATCTCCTCTGCTCGCTCTTGCAGGCATTTCACGGAATACATGGGGTCCCTCGTCTCGGCCTTAGAATCGGCCGGCTACGTCGACGGACGCAACCTCTTCGGCGCACCATATGACTTTCGCTATGGCCTTGCACCCTCCGGCCACCCATCGATGGTCGGCGATCAATACCTCCGTGATCTCCGCGAACTAATCGAGTCCTCCGCCGCAGCTAACGAAGGCCGATCCGTCATCCTCGTCGCTCATNAGCCTCCTCTACCTCGATCCCCATCTCAAGTAATTCCAACTCATCTCCCCCAATTCTATTCCTTCGTCCTGTGTAATATCCTCTGCTCGCTCTTGCAGGCATTTCACGGAATACATGGGGCCCCTCGTCTCGGCCTTAGAATCAGCCGGCTATGTCGACGGCCGCAACCTCTTCGGCGCACCATACGACTTCCGCTATGGCCTGGCACCCTCCGGCCACCCATCGATGGTCGGTGATCAATACCTGCGTGATCTCGGCGAACTAATCGAGTCCTCCGTCGCAGCTAGCGACGGCCGATCCGTCATTCTCGTCGCTCATAGCCTCGGCGGTCTCTTCGCTCTCCATCTTCTGGACCGCTCCCCGCTGTCCTGGCGTCGGCAATTCATCAAACACCTTGTGACCCTCTCCACTCCATGGGCCGGAACCGTTCAGGAAATGCTCACCTTCGCCTCCGGCTACACGCTCGGCGTCCCCTTGGTCGACCCGCTAATCGTGCGCGGCGAGCAGCGCAGCGCCGAGAGCAACCTCTGGCTTCTTCCTGCGCGCCGCGTGTTCGACGAAATGCCTCTAGTGTTCGCGAACAACAGGAGTTACTCCGCTAAGGAGATGGAGGAGTTTTTGAAGGATATTGGATTGGAGGAAGGGGTTTACCCGTACGAGACGAGGATTAGGCCGATGGTGGACAGAGCGGTGGAGATTGAAGGAGTTCCGGTGACCTGCATCGTTGGGTCCGGCGTTGATACGCCGGAAAACTTGTTTTATGGTAGCAAAGGGTTCGACAAGCAGCCGGAGGTGATGTTCGGCGATGGTGATGGAACGGTTAATATGGAAAGCTTGCTGGCGCTGGAGAAGGACTGGTCCGAAGCTGGAAGAAAGAATCTTAAGGTCGTGAAGCTGCAGGGAATCACTCACACTTCCATACTTAGGACTAGGGTTGCAGTTAACAAGATTGTTGAGGAGGTTGGGCTGATCAATTCCATGGATTTCAGTTCGTAGCTTGGGTCTTAATTAAAAAGCTGCAATTTTTTAGTGTATTGATTGAGGACGTTGATATTTAAATTTTAGGGGAATTTACATGCACATCACCTAAATCCTATGTACTTACATATTTATCATTCAAGACATTGCTATTCACAAATTCAACATTATTTTCGTACATTTTTCAAATTCTCTCTAAAATATCAAAATTCATCATAAAACATCAACCCAAAATTTTCATATTTATCAAATTCTCAATGATTTGATTGTGATATTTATCAATATTTTGATTCTGTATCTCAAAATTTTCAATTGTGTACTAAATTTTATAAATGACAATGTAATTTGTCCTAAAAAAAATATTAATATTTTAAATTTGAAAAGAGAAATAAAATTTTTTACATAATAAACAAGGGGTATATATGTAAAAATTTAAGTTTTGGTGTTATAAATATAAATATATATGAATTGAATGGTATGTATGTAAATCTTTCTAACTTATAATGGAGCACAAAGTAAAAAGAGTTTTTTAGCAAGTGGCTGCAGTATTCTAATATATAAATTTAAATAATTTCAAGAATGATTAAAATTTGAAAAATATTTTGCTCAGAACCTTTACATTTATTAAATTTTGATAAAATATGTAATTATTTATTTGTGGATTTAAGATCTGTTAGACGAGATTCTCAAACTCATTAATAAAAACAGTCAAATTTAATGCCTAAAAAATAACGTAAGATAATATTTAAGTTAATTTTTGCTTAAATCCAACATTCCCATGCCATTCAACGTATATTATTAAATTANTATATATATATATATATATATATATATATATGCTAAGCTAAGCCTATCATACACATGGCTGACCCTCATTGAAAGCGGAATAAGGACTCTTGATGCAATATTTTTAATATACACAAGTAAATTTTGGAATTTACATACATAACACATTGATGCTTTTAAGTTTTGGTGGTAGTGTTATTTTGAAGAAATGTTAAAGATTTGCGGTTTTTATATACTACGGCCGCTTAAAACATATGTATTTACATATCAAATATCTAATATTTACATATTAACCTCCATAGGAGGTTAATTATGGAGCTTAACATGTAAATATTAGAGTTTAGGTGTTTGATATAATATTAGAGTTTAGGTGTTTGATATGTAAATACATATATTTTAATAAAACATGGCCCTTTGACACACAAGAGGAATGTTGGGTAATGTGGAGATCCGATTCACAGAATTTAATTAGCTTCTTAATTAAGTATCTCACATATCGCTCACCTACCACACCCATCTATTGCTCACGTACCATATCCCACATACCGCTCACCTAATTCCCACCTACCGGTCTTTTAATTTCTATAAATAGTCTCTTTTGCTCTAAAGGCAAGCCAAGCAAAGCCAAGCAAGACAAAGTCAAATCATCTTGAGAGCTAAGAGAAAGAGATGAAGAGAGAGAGAGGAAGAGAGAAGAGGAAGAGAGAGAAGAAATTTGTTATTTTCTTGTAAAAGTCGAAACACTCGATGTTGTAATCCTTGAAATAAGAAAATCCTCTGCAGCTCCGTAGACGTAGACAATTTTGCCGAACAACGTAAATCTCTGTGTCGCGCTTGTGTTTTTTCTGCGTATAATTTTTCTCGTTTCATTTTTCACTTTATTGCCGCCGTTTTTTCACAACAAGGAAATAAAGTGAATAATGCACACCATCAGAAATAGTGAATAATTTTATAATATTTTCATTGGCATGGTGTTAATATCAAAGAAATGTTCTTAATTAATATGATTATAGATATTATAAATAACTTGACGATAGCATGTGTTAGATGACCAAAACCATTACATAAGAAAATAAAATAGAGTGGTGTGCGTGCAGGGCTCTAGAAATGTAACTTTGATTTATTCATCATGTCATCATGTCATCATGCTACTTTATTTTTATTTTTTTTAGCACATAATAATTTCTTAGACATTGGTTCAAATTATCGTCCTTTATTGCAAATGTCCTCCGACCAATAATTTAGAAGGAAATTTTGCACACGTCGTACACTTAATTGGTACGTGTGCAACACCTAAATTTTAAATTTGGCAAACACATGTTATATTATGTATGCATAGAAGGATGCATTTCATTTTTTTAGAAGTTTAGGTAGTCATATGTTTTTTAAGTGATATGAAATATTTTAGTGGTATAGATATAAAAAACAGGAAGTTTAGGGGTAAGATATGTAAATAAATATGAATTGGGTGGTGTGTGTGTAAATGCCTGCAGGCCGGATCTTGAATATTGAATACCGTGGCGTTGGGAGTGGGTGGACTTCGTCCGTTGATCTACCGATTATTATTATTCATATTTATTGGAAAATTTACAAACGATAGCACATGTATTTATATATTTCATATTTAAAATTTAATATTTATTATGGATTGATTTGGTGTTTTAGAATATTTATTTATTAATTTTGTTTTAAATTGATGCGTGCTAGAAAATTCGCGGCGGTAGAGTAATGTATTATTATCTTAGCAGTTGCACGAGAATTCAGCACACACTCAGATAAAATGAATCGAGCTGTGATCACACCAGAAATTTTTACGTGGAAAACCCGTAAAAAGGGGAAAAACCACGGGGTCTGGCCCAGTTGTAAAAATCCACTATAAGTTAATGATTACAAATGCCTCTTGTCCCACAAGCGGGAAAGCATAACTAGCATTCCACTTTACAACGTCAACTGATGACGTCTAGTAAGCGATGGTTGACGGAGGCCGACAGTGATCAACGGTAGTCGTCGACAATCGATGACGGTCGGTGGTGGTCGACAGAGGTCAGTGGTGGCTGATGACGGACAGTGATGGTCGACGGAGGTTAGTGGTGACTGGAGGTGATTAGCGGTGTCCGACAGTGGTCGACAGAGGGCAGCGATGGCTGATGACGGACGGTGGTGGTCGACGGAGGCTAGTGGTGACTGGAGGTGATTAGCGGTGTCCGACGGTGGTCGACAGAGGTCAGCGGTGGCTGATGACGGACGGTGGTGGTCGACGGAGTTCGGCGGTCGTTGTCGACGGTCAGTGGTGGTCGACGGCGATCGACGACGGCGAGGATGATCTTGTACATGAGCTCCTTCTCAAAGCCTCAAGTTCTCTCTTAAGTCTCCTCCCCTCATGTGAGGGGTGAGACTCTATTTATAGTGTTTTAAGTGCAATTAATGTAGGAATATGAACCATTTTGATCGGACGGTCCAGAGAGCTTCCCTTGATTAGATGACGTTTGATGGACATTTAAGTGTCTTAACGATGTCGGAATTGAGCAATCTTGGGCTCGTTGGATTCGTCTTTTCGAGATGCTCGATTCGACTATAAACTCACTAGATTCGACATCTGTTTGACCTTTCAAATGCCTCCGAAAATCCTATAGTTATGGTTTAATGACTTGATTCGAGCATGATTTGACTCGGATTGGACTAACTTTTATATCATTAGGTCCGTTTCATCGAGCCGATCAGTTTGAATATAATTTTGCTGAAATCGGAGTTTTGGATGACTCGTAATCGAAGTTTGAATGTTCGTGCTCAAAATATTGCATCGAGATTCATGCTGGATTATGATAATTTGTTGGTGGCGTATCATAAATAATAATAAATATTGTTGTGTGTCGAAAATTTTTCGATGGTGAATTAATAATTTAGCGTCTAAGGATCGGACGAAGATGAAAATAAAAGAAGTTAACATAAAGAGATAGTTTCATTTTTATGTAGAAAATCCCGAAAATGTCTAACCCAATCGAAATAAATAAATAAATAAATATTATTATATAAATTTACAATATTGATGTACAACAGTAGTGATGTGTGTTGAGGAAGGTGGAGAGNGGTTTACCCGTACGAGACGAGGATTAGGCCGATGGTGGACAGAGCGGTGGAGATTGAAGGAGTTCCGGTGACGTGCATCGTTGGGTCCGGCGTTGATACGCCGGAAAAGTTGTTTTATGGTAGCAAAGGGTTCGACAAGCAGCCGGAGGTGATGTTCGGCGACGGTGATGGAACGGTTAATATGGAAAGCTTGCTGGCGCTGGAGAAGGACTGGTCCGAAGCTGGAAGAAAGAATCTTAAGGTCGTGAAGCTGCAGGGAATCACTCACACTTCCATACTTAGGACTAGGGTTGCAGTTAACAAGATTGTTGAGGAGGTTGGGCTGATCAATTCCATGGATTTCAGTTCGCAGCTTCGGTCTTAATTAAAAAGCTGCAATTTTTTTAGTTTATTGATTGAGGACGTTGATACCTAAATATTTACGTGCATATCACCTAAATCCTATGTACTTACATATTTATCAATCAAAACATTGCTATTTACAAATGTAACATTACTTTCGTCCTTTTTTCAAATTCTTGCCAAATATCAAAATTCATCATAAAAACTCAACCCAAAATTTTCATATTTATCAAATTCTCAATGATTTGATCGTGATATTTGTAAATATATTAATTTTGTATCGCAAAAATTTCAATTGAGTGTTAAATTTTATAAATGACAATGTTTCGGGTGTTATGTATGTAATTTGCCCTAAAAAAATATTAATATTTTAACTTTGAAAAGAGAAATAAATTTTCTTACATAATAAACAAGGGGGCATATATGTAAAAATTTAAGTTTTGGTGTTATAAATATAAATATATATGAATTGAATGGTATGTATGTAAATCTTTCTAAATTATAATGGAGCACAAAGTGAAAGAGTTTTTTAGCAAGTGGTTGCAGTATTCTAATATATAAATTTAAATAATTTCAAGAATGATTAAAATTTGAAAACTATTTTGCTCAGAACCTTTTGCATTTATTAAATTTTGATAAAATATGTAATTATTTATTTGTGGATTTAAGACCTGCCAGACGAGATTCTCAAACTCATTAATAAAAACAGTCAAATTTAATGCCTAAAAAATATCGTAATATAAAATTTCAATATATATGACGCAAGAGCACAAGTAAATTTTGGAATTTACATACATAGCACATTGATGCTTTTAAGTTTTGGTGGTAGTGTTATTTTGAAGAAATGTTAATAGATTTGCGGTTTGTATATACTACGGCCGCTTAAAACATATGAATTTACATATCGAATATCTAATATTTGCATATTAACCTCTTAAAACTTATCCCTCATAAGTTTTAGGAGGTTAATATGTAAATATTAGAGTTTAAGTGTTTGATGTGTAAATACATAAATTTTAATAAAATATGGCCCTTTGACACAAGAGGAATGTTGGGTAATGTGGAGAGTCGGTCCACCAAATTTAATTAGCTTCTTAATTAAGTATCTCACTTACCGCTCACCTACCACACCCACTTACCGCTTACCTACCACATCCCACCTACCGCTCACCTACCTCGCACCTGCCGTTCTCATGATTTCTATAAATAATCTCTTTTGGTTTAAAGGCAAGCTAAGCAAAGGCAAACAAGACCAAGCCAAGTCATCTTGAGAGCTAAGACAAAAAAAAGAAGAGAGAGAGAGAGAGAAAGGAAGGGAGAGAAGAAAATATATATTTCCTTGTAAAAGTCAAGGCGCTCGACGGTGTAATTCCTCAAAGTAGTAAAATCCTCTGCAGCTCCGTGGACGTAGGCAATTTTACCGAACCACTAAATCTGTGTGTCGCTCTGATGTTTTTTTCTGCGTATACTTTTTCTCGTTCCATTTTTCACTTTATTGTCGTCATTTTTCACAACAAGAAAATGAGCTGAATAATGCACACCATCAGAAATAGTGGATAATTTTATAATATTTTCATTGGCAGGGTGATAATATCAAAGAAATGTCCTTAATTAATATGATTATAGATATTATAAATAACTCGACGATAGCATGTGTTAGATGACCAAAACCACTACATAAGAAAATATAATAGAGTGGTGTGCGTGCAGGGCTCTAGAAATGTAACTTTGATTTATTCATGATGTCATCATGTTACTTTATTATTATATTTTTTTAGCAGATAATAATTTCTTAGACATTGGTTGAAATTATCGTCCTTTATTGTAAATGTCCTCCGACCAATAATTTAGAAGGAAAATTTGCACTTGTACCATTTAATTGGTACGTATGTAACATGTTATATTATGTATGCATAATNTCTAGAAATGTAACTTTGATTTATTCATGATGTCATCATGTTACTTTATTATTATATTTTTTTAGCAGATAAGACATTGGTTGAAACTATCGTCCTTTATTGTAAATGTCCTCCGACCAATAATTTAGAAGGAAAATTTGCACTTGTACCATTTAATTGGTACGTATGTAACACATGTTATGTTATATTATGTATGCATAAAAAAGATGCATTTCATTTTTTTAGAAGTTTAGGTAGTCATATGTTTTTTTACGTGATATGAAATATTTTAGTGGTATAGATATAAAAAAAAAGGAAGTTTAGGGGTCAGATATGTAAATACATATGAATTGGGTGGTGTGTGTGTAAATGCCTGCAGGCCGGATCTTGAATGTTGAATACCGTGGGCTTGGGAGTGGTTGGACTTCGTCCGTTGATCTACCGATTATTATTATTCATATTTATTGGAAAATTTAGAAATGATAGCACAGAAATTATTATGTATTTATATATTTCATATTTAAATTTTTATATTTACTATGGATTGATTTGGTGTTTTAGAATATTTATTATTATTTTTATTTTAAATAATAATAAATATTTTCGTGTGTCGAAAATTTTTCTATGGTAGATTAATAATTTAGCATTTTAACATCGGACAGAGATTTAATACACCAAAAAATGAAAGAAAAGTAAACATAAGAAGATAGTTTGATTTTTATGTAGAAAATCCCGTGAATGTCTAACCCAATCGAATAATTTATTGTCTAATAGTTATTATATAAACTTACAATATTGATGTACAACAATAGTGATGCGTGCCAGAAAATTTGGGGCGGTGCAGGGCTTGATGGAGTTCGTTGGACATTCGGTGTAAAATAGTGAACCTCAGGTATCCTCCTGTTTCAATTCTAGATTTCAATTCTAGATTCTCATTCATGAAGAGAGTGAAACTCTATTTATAATTTGAGAGAGACCTTTCAACAAATAAGAAATGAATCCGGTTCACTTCATTGGACAAGTCGGAGAAGTTAATTTATCTTGATTGTATTATATTTTGTAAATATTTGATAGATTTAGCTGTGTGAGAATTGAGTGATCATGGACTCATTAAGTTTGTCTCAACGAGATGTTTGATTCAACAATAATATTGTCAAATTTGAAATTTATGACCTAATTGAGAACTAAAAAATTCCAAAAATAAATTAGTGACTCGATCTTGACTTGATTTGATTTGGATTTGCTCTACTTTGATATCATTTTGTTCATCTCATCGAGCCAATAAATTTCACAATACATATGCTAAAATCATGATTATGCAATATTAAAACAAAAAATATTTTTTGAAATTCGCATCAACTCTTAAGATCCGCTACAAACGGTGAAAAATTATTGATGGATTGTTAATAATGTTATTTTTGTCATTACATCAAACATTTGAAGGTCGTATCTGTAAATATAAAAATATAGATAGAGTAAAAACATAAAGAATTATTATTATTATTATTTCCATGAAATGAAGGACGCATTTGACCGATGAATTAGTATTCCCTCCGCCGGCCACGCTGAACGGGTCCTCCAATCCGCCGGACGCTCTCAGTTATACATAAAAGGAGCCATCAATCTCCATTTCAATCGCACACAAGAAACGATGAGCGCCGACGGAGCAGGGGAGGCCGAGCAAACCGCCGCAACAAAACCGGCGAAGAAGAAAAGGAGCAGCTTTCTCCTGTGCGCGGCGGCACCGCTCCGAGCCTTACGCCGCGCGCGAGACATGTACGTCAGAAGCCTCGGCGGCTGCGCCGGAGCGGGAGGCGGAGGCGGCCGCGGAGCCTCCATGACCGGAGTCACCGCAGGGATGGTCGCCATGATGCCGCGCGCTCGCAGCGTCAACGCGTTCGGGAATTCGTCGAACGGATTTGGAGGAGGAGGTGAAGAAGATTTCAAGGAGCTCGTGCGGGCGAATTCGAAGCAGGACGAAGCGCGAGGAACAGGGCAGAAAGAGGTGATCAGGAGGAGCCAGAGCGTGGCGCCGGCGATCGGGAGGATTGATGAGGAAGCTCCGTGCGGAGAGGAATTTGAGGGGGATGAGAATAGTAACGGTAGTTTGAAGCCGGGGGTTTTGAGAAGCAGGAGCTGCGCGGTGGCGCCGGCGGGAAGAAGGATTAATGGGGTCGGAGTTACGGCGGCTTGATTTTGTTCGGTGGAATTGCGATGAGATTTTGGCTTGGAGGGCTTTTTTTCGCAAGCAGCGTTTCTACAGGGTTTAAATTGTAATTATGTGAATTTAGCACAAAAGCACAAATCTTTTTATTATCGTTAACAACATATGATATAAATTTCTTTTAAATTCTATATCAAAGGCCCACTTTCTATCTCTCTCTAACACCAGAGAATGTGATATCATAGTGTGAGTTCGGAGTCTAATGGTGAGACGTCATATGTCAAGTGAGTCACACCATAATGCACTCATATTGATCGGCGTTAAAAACAATGAAGCTTACATGACACGTGGCGTCCCGCCATTAGACTCAGAATGCATCATAAGTCCTGATATAATATTTTTTCTTCACACAGAAGTTTGAATGAGAATGTTTTGATCCCATAATTTACAAAAGTTTAAAAAGAATCATGAACTCATATTTTTTTTAGAAATTTCACCCTGAATGTTAGATTTTGTAAATAATAATATTTTACAGGATATGTATGCAATGATCCGATTTTAGGGGCATCCAATAGAAGAGTACAACATAATTAGTCAATTGGTTTTTCTTATGTTACATTTATTTCAAAACGTACAGGCTGTGGACAGAATTATGAAGCAAGATTTCTAATTAAATGTGTTTCAACTGCTATTAACATTGAAGCTCATTTGAATTAGAAATTTTAAACAAAATATCTTGACCAGCTAATCTTAAAATTTATATTTCAACCACCCAACTTTTATATTCATTTAAAATAGGAGCGATCAATCCATTATATTGAAATTTTTGGATGCCTTTGAATGGTTAAAATATAAAATTTTAAATTAAGTCGGAAAATCCACTGTAGGAAAAAAGTTAAAACCGAAAGACTACATCTTTAGCACGAAAAATGTTCATTTTTCGACGATGTAACGAATGTTTCTTATCTGAGTTATTTGTGTTGACTTAATAACAAGTTATGTTGTCTGTCACGGACTAAGTTTCCCCAAGTCACCCGCGCGGCTTTAACGCTCTCATTTAGCACTAAATCAGTCTATTCCTCACAACTCTTGGACATGTGAGCACACAACACTCTAAGAAAAAAATAGTAGGAAGAAGAATTGGAGAAAAAAAAAACACCGCACTGAGAAAGAACAATTACAACACTTGAAAGCTTGGATGTTTTCTTAGATGATTACAAATGAGGGGTGAGACTCCTATTTATAGTCTTCTCTAAGTCCAAGGGAACTTTCTAGATTACATTAGAATAAAGTAATTCCTTAATAGTTCTGCATTACTCTTTACATATACCTTCATCTAGAACATTCCAGAATATTCTATAATTCTCTTAAAGCTTGTTTTTTCAGCATATTTCTGGAATTAAGCGGAACCTGNTCTTGTGTCGCCTTTTCTGGTGTGATTTTTCTCGATCTATTTTTCGCTTTATTGTCGTCGTTTTTTCCTAACTATGTGTGCCAGAAAATTTGGGGAGGTGCAGGGCTTGGTGGAGTTCGCTGGACATTCAGTGTAAAATAGTGAACCTCATGTATCATCCTGTTCCAATTCTAGATTCTCATTCATGAAGAGAGTGAAACTCTATTTATAATTTGAGAGAGACCTTTCAACAAATTAGGAATAAGGAATGAATCAGATTCACTTCATTGGACAAGCTAGAGAAGTTAATTTATCTTGATTATGTAAATATTTGACAGATTTAGCTGTGTGAGAATTGCGTGATCATGAACTCATTAAGTTTGTCTCATCAAGATGTTTGATTCAACACTAATATTGTCAGATTTGAAATTTATATGACCTAACTGAGAACTAAAAAAATTCAAAAAATAAATTGGTGGTTCGATCTTCACTTAATTTGATTTGGATTTGCTCTACTTTGATATTATTTTGTTCATCTCATCGAGCCAATAGGATTCACAATAAATATGCTAAAATCATGGTTATGCAATATTAAAAAATATGTATATTTGAAATTCGAATCAACTCTTAAGATCCGCTACGAAAGGTGAAAAATTATTGATGGATTGTTAATAATGTTATTTTTGTCATTACATCAAACATTTGAAGGTCGTATCTGTAAATATAAAAATATAGTGTGGGATAGAGTAAAAACATAAAGAATTATTATTATTATTATTTCCATGAAATGAAGGACGCATTTGACCGATGTATTAGTATTCACTCCGCCGGCCACGCTGAACTGGTCCTCCAATCCGCCGGACGCTCTCAGTTATACATAAAAGGAGCCATCAATCTTCATTTCAATCACACACAAGAAACGATGAGCGCAGACGGAGCAGGGGAGGCCGAGCAAACCGCCGCAACAAAACCGGCGAAGAAGAAAAGGAGCAGCTTTCTCCGGTGCGCGGCGGCACCGCTCCGAGCCCTACGCCGCGCGCGAGACATGTACGTCAGAAGCCTCGGCGGCTGCGCCGGAGCGGGAGGCGGAGGCGGCCGCGGAGCCTCCATGACCGGAGTCACCGCAGGGATGGTCGCCATGATGCCGCGCGCTCGCAGCGTCAACGCGTTCGGGAATTCGTCGAACGGATTTGGAGGAGGAGGTGAAGAAGATTTCAAGGAGCTCGTGCGGGCGAATTCGAAGCAGGACGAAGCGCGAGGAACAGGGCAGAAAGAGGTGATCAGGAGGAGCCAGAGCGTGGCGCCGGCGATCGGGAGGATTGATGAGGAAGCTCCGTGCGGCGATGAATTTGAGGGGGATGAGAATAGTAACGGTAGTTTGAAGCCGGGGGTTTTGAGAAGCAGGAGCTGCGCGGTGGCGCCGGCGGGAAGAAGGATTAATGGGGTCGGAGTTACGGCGGCTTGATTTTGTTCGGTGGAATTGCGATGAGATTTCGGTGACAATCGCAAGCAGGGTTTTAATTGTAATTATGTGAATTAAACAGAAAAGCACAAATCTTTTTATTATTGTGAACAACATATGATATAAATTTCTTTTAAATTCTATATCAAAGGCCCATTTTCTGTCTCTCTCTAACACCAGAGAATATGATATCATAGTTTGAGTTCGGAGTCCAATAATGAGACGTTGAATATCAAGTGAGGCACATTATAATATACTGAAATTGGTCGGTGTTAAAAACGGTGGAGCCAACATGACACGTGACGTCCCACCATTAAGTCCCATATGTATCACGAATTCTGATGTAATCTTTTTTCATCTGACATAAAAGTTTTAATGTGAATGTTTTGATCCCAAAATTTATAGAAGTTTAAAAAAATTCATTTACCCATATTTTTTTCAGAAATATCACCCTATATGTTAGATTTTGTAAATAATAATATTTTATAGGATATGTATATGAATGCAATCATCCGATTTTAGGGGCATCCAATAGAAGAGTACAATATAATTAGTCAATTGATTTTTCTTATGTTACATTTATTTCAAAATGTACAGGCTGTGGACAGAATTATGAAGCAAGATTTCTAAAATATCTTGACCACCTAATCTTAAAATTTATATTTTAACTACCCAAATTTTATATTCATTTAAAATAGAAGCGATCAATCCATTCTATTGAAATTTTTCAATGACTTTGAATGGTTAAAATGTAAAATTTTTAATTTAAAAACGTTAAAACCGAAAAACTATATCTTTAGCGCGAAAAATGTTCATTTTTTGACGATGTAATGATTGTTTCTTATCTGAGTTATTTGCGTTGACTTAATAACAAGATATGTTGTTTGTCACGGACTAAGTTTTCAAAGTCACCCGCGCGGCTTTAACGCTCTCATTTAGCACTAAATCAATCTATTCCTCACAACGCTTGGACTTCTGAGTACAAAACACTATAAGAAAAAAATAGTAGGAAGAAGAATTGGAGAAAAAAAAAACACCTCACCAAGAAATAACAATTACAACACTTGAAAGCTTGGAAGCTTGGATGCTTTCTTTGATGATTACAAACGAGGGGTTAGACTCCCATTTATAGTCTTCTCCAAGTCTAAGGAAACTTTCTAGATTACATTAGAATAAAGTAATTCCTAAATAGTTCTACATTACTCTTTACATATACATGCATCTTGAACATTCTAGAATATTCTATAGTTCTCTTAAAGCTCGTTCTTTCAACATATTTATGGAATTAAGTTGAACCTTCTAGTATTCCTTGAAATATTCTCTTTCTTTCTAAATTTTTCTAGAATGTCGTGGAATCTTCTAGAGTCTTCAGTTTGCTCTCAGTATTGGTCTTTTCTAGAATCTTCCTTTCTCATATTTACCTTATCATTTATTCTTGAAGTTGGCGGAGCGTGACACTCTCCCCTACTTAAACTTGCAATGCCTTAATTGCGGCTTCTTTTTGGCATTATTAATTGCTTGTCTTCGTACCGTGACACTCGGACCAACTCCCTTTGCATGTTCCCAGATTTGACAGACTTGGGTTTTTCTTTCTTCATCTTTAGTGGTAGTCCTTTATGTACTACCACCTCTTCCTTGGTATGACTTTTTGAAACTTTTCTTCTTCATTTGAGTAATGAAGAATAGCCAAGCAGTCCTCCTTACCCTGTGGATTGGTCTCCCCAAATTGGATTGCTAATAACAATTTGACTTTCTGCTTGTTAATCATTATTATTGGTACTAAACAAGTTTGGTTTCCCTCCAGGATGCCCATGCTATTCGCAAAGGGCATTGGAAAGCCTCTTGCTTGATTTAAGAAGTTTATCCCCAAGACAATTTTAAAACCATCCATTGGAATATCAGAGAAGGATAACATACCTGACCACATTCCAATGTTAGTCTTTACTCCTCTGACTATTCTGTGGATTGGTCGTGCTGCTGAATTAACGATTTGATGGAGCCTCCTCCTTCAGTCATCAACAAACCCAACCTATTTGCTTGTTTCACGGAGATGAAGTTGTGAGAAGCGCCCGTGTCCGCCATTGCCTTAATGGTCTTCTCGTCTATTACCATCTCTACAAAGAGCAACCTCTTCGCTTAGGATTTTGTTAGGGCTTGCACCCATTCAACAATTGTATATATCCAACTTGTGCTGTTATATCACCACCTTCTTCCTCTTAATGACTTATAAGGAGAGAGTTCAAACCCTTCTTTTGAGGACAATCCCTCACCCAGTGAGATCCATCACAAAGGAAACATTTGTCATGCAGCTTGGCTTTAATGTTATTGGATTTTCCTTTGTCTCTGGTCCTAAATGGGGTTGATTCATGTTGGCTCTCTTCCTTGTGTTGATCCTTTTCTTCCCCCTCTTTGACATGGATGTCATTCCTATCTTTTGACTTTGCGGACTCCTTTGTATAGTCGTCCAAGCTTTCTACAACGACGATGGTGGTAGCGAGATCTTGTACTCCACGTCTTCTATGCTCTATTTTCACCTACTATTGGAGTCCATCCATGAAATTGAATAAAACATCATTGTTTGACATGTCGAGAATTTCAAGAATTAGGTTAGTAAACTCCGTAAAATATTCTTGAATCGATCCCTCTTGCCTTAGCCTTTACAATCAAGCTCTAGCCTCATCCTTCGCATTTTTTTGGTAGAACTGCCTCTTTAGCTCTCTCTTGAAGTCATCGAAGGTAGATATGGTGCACATAATTTTCTCAATATATCATTGTCTTCTTCTTCGCCATTACATAGCAATGTCCGAGAGATAAATACCTGCAAATTGAATTCTTGCCTCTTCATCCGTGATCCCCATCATTCTGAAATATAGCTCAAGTCCCCACAAGAAATTGTCAGTTTATTTTGCATTGTGGCTCCTCCAAAACACTTTGGTTTTGAAATTTGAATCCTCTTGGCTTTAAAAGGATGATGACTGGTGGATGTTGTTAGTGCCCTCTTGCACAACAAAATATCTCCATGCATCTTCTCAAAGCTAGCACGTACCCAGCTCATCTATTCTTCGTAGGCTCTTCGCACACCATAGAGATCCCCAATCAAATCCTCCTGCATCTTGGTCATCTGGTCCTTTAAGGATTCCTCCAATTAGAGCACCATACCTCTGATCGTTAAATGGATGGTGATGTCCTCCTCGAGTCCATCCACCTTCTGGCCAAGGTCGACCTTTATCGACATCCATGCCATTCATCACCTGCTCCAGCCAAGTAAGGCGTGAACCAAAGCAATGCATGTTCTCCTTAAACCTCTCAAGTGGTTCAAATGCGGTTTAGTCTCGTTCCTCCTGATGACCTCGCCCTTGTTGAGATAATTCCATGTTAGCGGCTTCAGGCTACATTACATGCTCTTTAACGCTCTCTGCCATACATTTGAAACTTGTCTCTAATATCAATTGTCACAGATAAGCTTTTCCTCAAGTCACTCGTTCTCCTTTAGCACTAAATTAGCCTAATCCTCATAACGCTTGGATTTGTGAGGACAAATCACTCTAAGAAGAAGAGTAGGGAGAAGAATTTGAGAAACAAACACTTTACTAAGAAAAAATAATTACAACACTTTAAAGCTTGGAAGCCTGTATGCTTTCTTAAATGATTACAAATGAGATGATACTCTTATTTATAGTCCACTCCAAGACCAACAAAACTTTCTAGATTACATTAGCATATAATAATTTCTAGATAGTTCTACATTATTCTTTACATAAACATCCTTTCAAAACATTTCAAAATATTATAGAATTCTCTTGAAGCTTGCTTCTTTCAGCATATTTCTTGAATTATTTTGAACCTTTTAGAATTTCTTGAAATGTTTTCTTTCTTTCTAGATTTTTCTAGAATGTCGTGGAATCTTCTAGAGCCCATCAGATTGCTTTAAGCATTCTGGTCTTTTCTAGAATATTTTTTTCTCATGTTTACTTTGCCACTTATTCTTGAAGATGACAGAGTGTGACATATCACTTATAAACAATAAAATTTTTTATGAGGGTTTCACTCATTATCGATGCCTTATATCGCTAGTTAAAATCAAATATTAATTGACAACTATGTTGCATCGATTATCCATGAACCTGCTATTTGGCAGGGTGCTAACGACATGTTTTTTTTAATAAGCGACAGTTTTATTCCGTGGGCAATAATATAAATTATTGAAAGGTCTAGCGATGACTTATGTTTGGATTATTTGCAATGACATAGCTAAAAAATTTTTAAGGCTTATTAACAATAATATGTAAATTTTTATGGCTTAATAACTACAACATGTTGTCGTCTATTTGTCGTCAATTACCTTCAAACTGGATATTAACTGACAAGTTTTTAATCTTTCTACCAGTAGTCAGCACAGGAGCACNGGGAAGAAGGATTAATGGGGTCGGAGTTACGGCGGCTTGATTTTGTTCGGTGGAATTGCGATGAGATTTTGGTTGGAAGGCTTGTTTTCGCAAGCAGGGTTTCTACAGGGTTTAAATTGTAATTATGTGAATTAAGCACAAAAGCACAAATCTTTTTATTATCGTCAACAACATATGATATAAATTTCTTTTAAATTCTATATCAAAGGCCCACTTTCTGTCTCTCTCTAACACCAGAGAATATGATATCATAGTTTGAGTTCGAAGTTCAATGGTGAGACGTCATATGTCAAGTGAGTCACATCATAATACACTGATATTGATCGGCGTTAAAAACGGTGAAGCTTACATGACACGTGGCGTCCCACCATTAGACTCGAAATACATCAGGAGTCATGATGTAATATTTTTTGCCTCTGACACAGAAGTTTGAATGGGAATGTTTTGATCCCATAATTTACAAAAGTTTAAAAAGAATCATGAATTTAGAAATTTCACCCTGAATGTTAGATTTTGTAAATAATAATATTTTACTGGATATGTATGCAATCATCCGATTTTAGGGGCATCCAATAGAAGAGTACAACATAATTAGTCAATTGATTTTTCTTATGTTACATTTATTTCAAAACGTACAGGCTGTGGACAGAATTATGAAGCAAGATTTCTAATTAAATGTGTTCCAACTGCTATTAACATTGAAGCTCATTTGAATTAGAAATTTTAAACAGAATATCTTGACCACCTAATCTTAAAATTTATATTTCAACCACCCAACTTTTATATTCATTTAGAATAGGAGCGATCAATCCATTATATTGAAATTTTTGGATGCCTTTGAAGGGTTAAAATATAAAATTTTAAATTAAGTCGGAAAATCTACTGTAGGAAAAACGTTAAAACCGAAAGACCGCATCTTTAGCGCGAAAAAAGTTCATATTTCGACGATGTCACGAATGTTTCTGATCTGAGTTATTTGCGTTGACTTAATAACAAGATATGTTGTCTGTCATGGACTAAGTTTTCCCAAGTCACCCGCACGACTTTAACGCTCTCATTTAGCACTAAATCAGTCTATTCCTCACAACGCTTGGACATGTGAGCACAAAACACTCTAAGAAAAAAATAGTAGGAAGAAGAATTGGAGAAAAAAAAACACCGCTCTGAGAAAGAACAATTACAACACTTGAAAGCTTGGAAGCTTGAATGTTTTTTTAGATGATTACAAAGGAGGGGTGAGACTCCTATTTATAGTCTTCTCTAAGTCCAAGGGAACTTTCTAGATTACATTAGAATAAAGTAATTGCTTATTAGTTATACATTACTCTTTACATATACCTGCATCTAGAACATTCTAGAATATTCTATAGTTCTCTTAAAGCTTGTTTTTTCAGCATATTTCTGGAATTAAGCGGAACCTTCTAGAATTCCTTGAAATATTCTTTCTTTCTAAATTTTTCTAGAATGTCGTGGAATCTTCTAGAGTCCCTCAGATTGCTCTCAACATTACCCTTTTCTAGAATCTTCCTTTCTCATATTTACCTTATCAATTATTCTTGAAGATGGCGGAGCTTGACACTCTCTCCTACTTAAACTTGTAATGCCTTCCTTGCGGCTTCTTTTTGGCATTGTTAATTGCTTGTCTTCCTATCGTGACACTCGGACCAACTCCCTTTGCATGTTCCCAGATTTGACAGACTTGGGTGTTTCTTTCTTCATTTTTAGTGGTAGTCCTTTATGTACTACCACTTCTTCCTTGGTATGACTTTTTGAATATTTTCTTCTTCATTTGAGTCATGAAGAATAGCCAAACAGTCCTCCTTACCCTGTGGATTTGCCTCCCCAAATTGGATTGCTAATAGCAAATTGACTTTCTGCTTGTTAGTCCTTATTATTGGTACTAAACAAGTTTGGTTTCCCTCCACGATGCACATGCTATTCGCAAAAGGCATTGGAAAGCCTCTTGCTTGATTTAAGAAGTTCATCCCCAAGACAATTTTAAAACCATCTATTGGAATAACAGAGAAGTCTAACATACCTGACCACATTCCAATGTTGGTCTTTACTCCTCTGACTATTTTGTGGATTGGTCGTGTTGCTAAATTGACGATTTTGATGGAGCCTCCTCCTTTAGTCATCAGCAAACCCAACCTCTTTGCTTCTTCCACGGAGATGAAGTTGTTAGAAGCGTCCGTGTCCGCCATTGCCTTAATGGTCTTCTCGTTTATGACCATCTCTACAAATAGCAACCTCTTCATTTGGGATTTTGTTAGGGCTTGCACCCATTCAACAATTGTATAGATCCAACTTGTGCCGTCATATCACCACCTTCTTCCTCTTAATGACTTGTAAGGAGAGAGTTCAAACCCTTCTTTTGAGGACAATCCCTTACCCAGTGAGATCCATCACAAAGGAAACATTTGTCATGCAGTTTGGCTTTATTGTTATTGAGCTTACCTTTGTCTCTGGTCTTAAATGGGGTTGACTCATGACGACTCTCTTCCTTGTGTTGATCATTTTCTTCCCCCTCTTTGACATGGATGCCATTCCTATATTTTGACTTTGCGAACTCTTTTGTATAGTCGACCAAGCTTTCTACAACGACGATGGTGCTAGCGAGATCTTGTACTTCACGCCTTCTATGCTCGGTTTTCACCTACTGTTGGAGTCCATCTATGAAGTTGAATAAAGCATCATTGTTTGACATGTCGAGAATTTCAAGAATTAGGCTAGTAAACTCCGTAAAATATTCTTGAATCGATCCCTCTTGCATGAGCCTTCGCAATCGAGCTCTAGCCTCATCCTTCGCATTTTTTGGGTAGAACTGCCTTTTTAGCTCTCTCTTGAAGTCATCAAAGGTAGATATGGTGCACATACTTTTCTCAATATAGTCTCACCTTCTTCTCAGCCATAGCATAGCAATGTCCGAGAGATAAAGATCTGAAAATTGAATTCTTGCCTCTTCGTCCGTGATCCCCATCATTCCGAAATATAGCTCAAGTCCCCACAAGAAGTTGTCCGTTTATTTTGCATTGCGGGCTCCTCCAAAACTCTTTCGTTTTGAAACTTCAATCCTCTTGGCATCAAAAGGATGATGACTGGTGGATGTCGTTAGTGTCCTTTTGCACAACGAAATATCTCCATGCATTTTTTCAAAGCTAGCACGTACCCAGCTGATCTATTCTTCGCATGCTCTTCGCACACCATAGAGATCCCTCATCAAATTCTCCTGCATCTTAGCCATCTGGTCCCTTAAGGACTCCTCCAATTGGAGCATCGTACCTCTTATCGTTAAATGGATGGTGATGTCCTCCTCCCCGAGTCCATCCACCTTCTGGCCAAGCTCCTTTATCGACATCCATGCCATTCATCACCTGCTCCAGCCGAGTAAGGCGTGAACAAAAGCCATGCATGTTCTCCTTAAACCTCCCATGTGGTTCGAATGCGGTTTGGTCTTGTTCCTCCCGATGACCTCACCCTTGTTGAGATAATTCCATTTTAGTAGCTTCAGGCTACATTACATGCCCTTTAACGCTCTCTGTCATACATTTGAAACTTGTATTTGATATCAATTGTCACGGACAAACATTCCCCAAGTCACCCGTTCTCCTTTAGCACTAAATTAGCCTAATCCTCATAACACTTGGATTTGTGAGCACAAATCACTCCAAGAAGAAGAGTAAGGAGAAGAATTTGAGAAACAAACACTTCACTAAGAAAGAATAATTACAACACTTTAAAGCTTGGAAGCCTTTATGCTTTCTTAAATGATTACAAACAAGGAGATAAACTCTTATTTATAGTCTACTCTAAGACCAATGAAACTTTCTAGATTACATTAGCATATAATAATTTCTAGATAGTTCTACATTATTCTTTACATAAACATCCTATCAAAACATTTCAAAATATTATAGAATTCTCTTGAAGCTTGCTTCTTTCAGCATATTTCTTGAATTATTTTGAACCTTTTAGAATTTCTTGGAATATTTTCTTTCTTTTTGGATTTTTCTAGAATATCGTAGAATCATCTAGAGTCCATCAGATTGCTTTAAGCATTCTGGCCTTTTCTAGAATATTTTTTTTCTCATGTTTACTTTGACAATTATTCTTGAAGATGACAGAGTGTGACATATCGCTTATAAACAATAAATTTTTTTTTCGAGGAATTTACTCATTATCGATGTCTTATATCATCAGTTAAAAGCAAATATTAATTGACAACCATATTGCATAGATTATCCATGAACCTGCGATTTGATACCGACATGTTTTTTTTTTAATAAGCGACAGTTTTATCCGTGGGCAATAATATAAATTATTGAAAGGTCTAGCTATGACTTATATTTGAATTATTTGCAATGACATAACTAAAAAATTTTTATCATTTATTAACAATAATATGTAAATTTTTATGGCTTATTAACTACAACACGTTGTCGGCTATTAGTCGTCAATTATCATCTCGTCTGCTATTTGTCGTCAATTACCTTCAAACTGGATACTAACTGACAAGTTTTTAATCTGTCTACCAGTAGTCAGCACAGGAGCAGTGACCCCCAGCAAAATGATGGAACCTATTGAGATCCCGAACGATTATCTTCCTCCCAAACACCATCGATACCAGTTTGGCCATCGCGTGACAATCACTGCAGATCCTCAGATTCTTCACCACACGAATTGTTGTTCCCGGCGGCGTCTTCATCAGCCCGAACGCAATCGCAAGCTTCTCGCTGTGATATCGAAGGCTCTCTTCCTTCTCCTCCTCCGTCAGATCCACATGACGCACCTTACCGGTATCCGGCACATAACCGACCGCTTTCAGCTGCTCCATAACCTCATCCACCATCCTCCGCACCTCGTTGGAGTCTGGATGCTTCCCANTTCCTTCTCCTCCTCCGTCAGATCCACATGACGCACCTTACCGGTATCCGGCACATAACCGACCGCTTTCAGTTGCTCCATAACCTCATCCACCATCCTCCGCACCTCGTTGGAGTCTGGATGCTTCCCGTCCCCCGCGAAGAACTCGTGCACCTTGCTGTCGACTTCAATGGAGCTGCATCCCGGCACCTTCGCCACCCCTCTCTCACTCATCATTTTCCTAATCTCGTTCACATCCTCCCACATTCGATTCAATGCGCACAGGTTTGATAAGATCACGTAGTCACCGCCATGCGAGTCATCCAGTTCAATGATTCTGTCGAACACCTTCTTCCCGAGCTCAACGTTCCCATGACCTCCACAGGCCGATAACAGAGTCCTCCACAGAATCGGCGTCGGCTTGATCGGCAAACCATTGATGAAATCATAAGCCTCTTCCAGCCTCCCCGTCCGAGCCAGCAGATCAACGATGCAGCCGTAATGTTTGATGCCGGGAACAATGCCGTAATCATTGCTCATGTCGCGGAAGTATCGAAGGCCTTGTTCCACCATGCCGGAGTGACTGCAAGAGTATAAAATTCCGATGAAAGTTATTCCANACAATGCCGTAATCATTGCTCATGTCGCGGAAGTATCGAAGGCCTTGTTCCACCATGCCGGAGTGACTGCAACAGTATAAAATTCCGAGGAAAGTTATGCCGTCCGGACTAATTCCCCTGCGGCGCATTTCGTCGAACAGCTTGAGTGCCTCGCTCCCCTGTCCGTGAATCGCGTGGGCGACAATCATGGCCGACCATGCCTGGGCATCTCGAAACCCCATCCCCNCCCCTGCGGCGCATTTCGTCGAACAGCTTGAGTGCCTCGCTCCCCTGTCCGTGAATCGCGTGGGCGACAATCGTGGCCGACCATGCCTGGGCATCTCGAAACCCCATCCCATCGAAGACCCCGATGGCATCTTCCAAGCTCCCGCACTTCCCGTACATGTCGATGAGAGCTGTGTTAACCTTAACGCAGGATGAGAAGCCGTTCTTCTTCGCGTACTCATGGATCCATTTTCCAAGGTGGAGAGCGCCGATCAATGCGCAGGCGGCGAGAACGCCAAGGATGGTGACGTATGTAGGGCGGAGCTGTCTGGACTGCATCTCTCTGAACAGTNAGAACGCCGAGGATGGTGACGTATGTAGGGCGGAGCTGTCTTGACTGCATCTCTCTGAACAACGCCAAGGCCTCGCCGGGGCGACTGCTCTGCACGAAAGCCGTCATCATGGAGTTGAACGAGATCACGCACCGGTCCGTCCCGTTGTCGAAGATGGTGCGCGCGGCTTCGATGTCGCCGCATTGGGAGTACATGCTGATTATGCTGGGGACGACGAAGGCGTTGAGAGCGAAGCCAAGTTTGATGGCGGCGGCATGAGCCTGCCTGCCTTGAGGTAGTGCGTAGGTGGATGCGCAGGCTTTGAGCAGGGAGGGGAAGGAGTAGGAATCGGGGGGAATGGAATCCATGAGCATCTCGCAGAACAGGACGATGGTCTGGTGCGGGTCGTGAGAACGTGAGTATCCGCGGCTAAGTGTGTTGAAGATGACAGTGTCCCGATGGGGAATTTGGTCGAACAGTTTGTGGGCGTAGTGCATGGAGGCGGGGGTAGGGTTTAGCGAGAGGGAGTCGATGAGGTTGAAGAGGAAGGAGTTGTTGAGGCGGCGGAGTTTGATGGCGGAGGCGTGGAGCTGTTGGATTTCTCGAAAGGATGAGCGTTTTGGGAGGAGGGTGAGGGGAGGGGGGGAGGAGGGTTCCTGTGATTTTGGAAAAATGGAAGGAGAAGAGAGGGAGGCCATTGTTGTGGCTGTGCTCATTCACACTTCCACTATATATATTTACACGTCTAACAAGTGAATTTCACTTTTTTATATCTTGTTGCAGGTTTTGTGGGAGGAAGGAAGTCTGAATCCATGCATCATCCGACCAGTTTTGGCAAGCTCAGAAACATTAATTAATTTCTTTATGATGCTTTTGTTGCAAAGAGATTTAGGTGATTGTGTATTAAACGACCATTACCTCCATATGCTAACAGCACGATACAATTACATGAAAGCAAAGAAATAAAAGAGAAAAAACTTATGTCTAGTTAGAAGTTATCACAAAATAGATTTATCAAATAAAAAAAAGGATTTATGGATGCTCTTCAATGATCTGCACCTCATCAACGAAATCCCAATTAGTGTAATCCAATCTCATCCCCAAAATATTAATAAATTCATAACCTCAAGATCTATCTTGTAAACTAAGTGAGCAAATCTAGCTCTCTTAAGCTATAATCTTCAAATAAACTCACTTTTAATTTGGCTTCATTCCTGCATCTATCCAATATCAAGCAAACGCACCTCTATCTTTGACGATGACAACAATTAATGGGTCATTGAAACTAAGACCTGCTCTAAAGATTCTTACCCATTGACAAGCAAAATTCTTGCAAATTGTAATCTTGGTGGTTAGCAATATCATTAATGCTCCCAACATCAAATGAAGCTATGTTCTAAAACTTCTCACTNCTTCTTCGCGTACTCATGGATCCATTTTCCAAGGTGGAGAGCGCCGATCAATGCGCAGGCGGCGAGAACGCCGAGGATGGTGACGTATGTAGGGCGGAGCTGTCTGGACTGCATCTCTCTGAACAGCGCCAAGGCCTCGCCGGGGCGACTGCTCTGCACGAAAGCCGTGATCATGGAGTTGAACGAGATGACGCACCGGTCCGTCCCCTTGTCAAAGATGGTTCGCGCGGCTTCGATGTCGCCGCATTGGGAGTACATGCTGATTAGGCTGGGGAGGACGAAGGCGTTGAGAGCGAAGCCGAGTTTGATGGCGGCGGCATGAGCCTGCCTCCCTTGAGGGAGTGCGTGGGTGGATGCGCAGGCTTTTAGCAGGGAGGGGAAGGAGTAGGAATCGGGGGGGATGGAAGCCATGAGCATCTCGCAGAACAGGACGATGGCCTGGTGCGGGTCGTGAGAACGTGAGTATCCGCGGCTAAGTGTGTTGAAGATGACAGCATCCTGATGGGGAATTTGGTCGAACAGTTTGTGGGCGTAGTACATGGAGGCGGGGGTAGGGTCGAGGGTGAGGGAGTCGATGAGGTTGAAGAGGAAGGAGTTGTTGAGGCGGCGGAGTTTGATGGCGGAGGCGTGGAGCTGTTGGATTTCTCGAAAGGAGGAGCGTTTTGGGAGGAAGGTGAGGGGAGGGGGGGAGAAGATTTCCTGTGATTTTGGAAAAATGGAAGGAGAAGAGAGGGAGGCCATTGTTGGGGCTGTGCTTATTCACACTTCCACTATATATATTTACATGTCTAACAAGTGAATTTCACTTTTTTATATCTTGTTGCAGGTTTTGTTGGAGGAAGGAAGTCTGAATCCATGCATCATCCAATCAGTTTTGGCAAGCTCAGACACATTAATTAATTGCCTTATAATGCTTTTGTTGCAAGGAGATTAGGGTGATTGTGCATTAAAACGACCATTACCTCCATATGCTAATAGCTAGGTACATATACATGAAAGCAAAGAAATAAAAGAGAAAAAAAATTATCTCTAGTTAAAAGTTATCACAAAAAAGTTTTATCAAACAAAAAAAAAAAAAAGGGTTTATGGATGCTCTTCATTGATCTGCTCCTCATCAATGAAATCTCAATCAGTGTAATCCAATTTTTCTCGGTGTATTAGAAGTTTTATCCTTGAGGCCCGACTACTATATGTAATTTCTGAGACATGTGAGGTGACATCAACTTCAGAAAATCAATGAAGTGTTATATAATCATAAAGAAAAAATGAATTTTACTAAATAGTGGATGAAATTTTAGGAGCTAAACTAATCTACAAAGTTCAAATAACATGGTCTAATCCAGAAGGTTGCAACTAAGTCAATTTCAATAGATGCAATGCATGGTAAAATTTTTTTTTTTTCAAATATATTACATATAACAGTCCATTAAAAACTAGTTATTTGGACATATACTTCCCATAATATACATATTAACAAATCAAATCCCCAAAAGATTAATAAATTCATAACATGAAGTTCTATCTTGTAAACTAAGTGAGCAAATCTTGTTCTCTTAAGTTATAATCTTCAAATAAACCCTCTGTTAATTAGCTTCATTCCTACATCTATCCAATATCATCATACATCTATCCAATATCAACTAAACACACCTCTATCTTTGATGACAAGCACAATTAATGGGTTATCAAAACTAAGATTGCTCTAAGGATTCTTACCCAATGAAAGGCAAAATTATTGCAATTTGTAATCTTTGGTGGTTAGCAATATCATTAATGCTCCCAACATCAAATGAAGCTATGTTCTAGAACTTCTCACCTTAATGATAGGTTCGATTATTACAAAATACCAAAGAACCATAAAATGACCATCCAAAGATAAATTGAATATGCTCTTCAGACTCTTGCATGAATGACAGACAAGTTATTGGAAAATCATAACAAGAGAAATAATCATCCATATGAATCTCAGGAAACCAAATGCAAAGCCCTTTAGGCTTAATCATCCAACAAGTCAAAGAAGTTCAATAACCAAGCAAAGAGAACTTCAAGCCTCACAAAGCTTCAACAAGCCAATCAACAAAAGTGACCGAACCATTAATTCACCAGGCTGGAGGGAATGTGGAGACAGTTTATATTCTCAAGTTTAGAAATTTTAAAATTTTTCATCACAGGTATGAGTTCTGCTGCATTCTCATTGAAGCAGATTCCAATTAGAAGGACCCTCTATAAGAAATTTGAAAGTTTTTTTATCTAGAAATCATCACAGGTATGAGTTCTGCTCAAAACAAAAGTGAATGAAACAGTACCTCATCTCGGTTGCGAACGGGAAGGAGGGGGAAGAGGGAAGGACTTACTGCGTGCATGGATGTCAGCTCGGAAGATGGACGCCGGAGAAGAAGACGCGGGAAGGAGAGACGGCGCGGTAGTTGCAGTCAAGCGGAGACCTCGGGCTCGGGTGATGGATGGAGATGGGAGCGCTGGGATTTCAGACGTTCAAGGAGATGAAGAGGTTTTTGCAGTACTTCGGATTTTACTTGAAGAAGAAGGTGGCGCTCAGGCATTTCAATCTCCAGCAGAGAAATTTTTGGCCTTCATCGAACTGGATGCTGATGCCGGGGGATAAAAAATTTCTATGGCAAGCGTAAATAGAGCCCATCCAAGCAATTAGGGTATGGTTCTGTCCTACCTACTTTTCTTCAATTCTTCAGTTCTTGATCACAACAGCCACTCACAATAAACTAAGAAAAACCAAGCTTTATTCCCCTTCCCTTTTCGAAGAATCATATCCTACAACAATGGAAGGCTACATATGAATCCACGATGATTTTTTATGCTACAAACAACAATATTCAAGCCACTCAAGAATCACAAGATCCATCCTTACTCAGTTAGTTTAGATCTACTGAGAAGAACACAAGCACCAAAAGTTATATTTGTCAATCTATTCCAGAACTCTATCCACATAAGAACACACACCAATAATTATCAGTCAATCTATTTCACCACTCTATCCTCCATCTCAAAAAAAAAANAACTTCCTGATCGCTAGCAAGAGAAGAAGGGAATGATCAATCCCCCTCCTAACCGAACTCAACATCATTTGGAGGAAGAAGAGCAAGGTATCATGACATTAACAAGCCAACTCCACATCAATTCGACAGCTCATATGCACTGTCATCTATGCACTTCACACCACTAATTGCATTAACAACTACCACTACACATGAATCAACCACCACAACCACAACCTGCGACCAACCTTGAGCCGTCAGCCACCAAACAAGAATGCGTCAAAGGAGAAGGTAAAGAGAAGGCATAACCCTAGTGATGAACGAAAGGGGTAAAGAACATCACAGTCGTTTTTTCCATGTGTTGAAGAAAAAATCGCCGAAGTAGGAAGGATAGGAGTAGAGAAAACATCACACTCGAAAAAATCGTAAAGAACCCTCAAATCTGCGATTAGAAGAAGAAAAATGCTCGTTATACCTCAGATCTGTCGATCGCGGGGCAACGAAGCAAGAGGACGAAGGAGAGCCGCAAGGGAACTCGTTAGGGCTGAAGAGAAACGAAAGGGGTAAGCGGGACAATGGGTAAGAGGAAAGCGGGGACCGCGGCCTAAAATCGCGGCCGCGGATCGATCCGCTTCGCCAAAAATTTGCCGCGAAACGCCGAACCAAACGCCGGAATGCGGGACGAAGCGGCTGTCGCACGCCGCGCCGCGCAGCAGAAACCGAACCAAGCAGGCCCGAAATTTCTATGGCCTAATTGAGAACTAAAAAATTCCAAAAATAAATTGGTGACTCGATCATGACTTGATTTGATTTGAATTTGCTCTACTTTGATATCATTTTGTTCATCTCATCGAGCCAATAAGTTTCACAATACATATGCTAAAATCATGGTCATGCAATATTAAAAAAAAATATATTTTTTGAAATTCGCATCAACTCTTAAGATCCGCTACCAACGGTGAAAAATTATTGATGGATTGTTAATAATGTTATTTTTGTCATTACATCAAACATTTGAAGGTCGTGTCTGTAAATATAAAAATATAGTGTGAGATAAGAGTAAAAAAATAAAGAATTATTATTATTATTATTTCCATGAAATGAAGGACGCATTTGACCGATGTATTAATATTCCCTTCGCCGGCCACGCTGAACTGGTCCTCCAATCCCCCGGACGCTCTCAGTTATACATAAAAGGAGCCATCAATCTCCATTTCAATCACACACAAGAAACGATGAGCGCCGGCGGAGCAGGGGAGGCCGAGCAAACCGCCGCAACAAAACCGGCGAAGAAGAAAAGGAGCAGCTTTCTCCTGTGCGCGGCGGCACCGCTCCGAGCCTTACGCCGCGCGCGAGACATGTACGTCAGAAGCCTCGGCGGCTGCGCCGGAGCGGGAGGCGGAGGCGGCCGCGGAGCCTCCATGACCGGAGTCACCGCAGGGATGGTCGCCATGATGCCGCGCGCTCGCAGCGTCAACGCGTTCGGGAATTCGTCGAACGGATTTGGAGGAGGAGGTGAAGAAGATTTCAAGGAGCTCGTGCGGGCGAATTCGAAGCAGGACGAAGCGCGAGGAACAGGGCAGAAAGAGGTGATCAGGAGGAGCCAGAGCGTGGCGCCGGCGATCGGGAGGATTGATGAGGAAGCTCCGTGCGGCGATGAATTTGAGGGGGATGAGAATAGTAACGGTAGTTTGAAGCCGGGGGTTTTGAGAAGCAGGAGCTGCGCGGTGGCGCCGGCGGGAAGAAGGATTAATGGGGTCGGAGTTACGGCGGCTTGATTTTGTTCGGTGGAATTGCGATGAGATTTTGGTTGGAAGGCTTGTTTTCGCAAGCAGGGTTTCTACAGGGTTTAAATTGTAATTATGTGAATTAAGCACAAAAGCACAAATCTTTTTATTATCGTCAACAACATATGATATAAATTTCTTTTAAATTCTATATCAAAGGCCCACTTTCTGTCTCTCTCTAACACCAGAGAATATGATATCATAGTTTGAGTTCGAAGTTCAATGGTGAGACGTCATATGTCAAGTGAGTCACATCATAATACACTGATATTGATCGGCGTTAAAAACGGTGAAGCTTACATGACACGTGGCGTCCCACCATTAGACTCGAAATACATCAGGAGTCATGATGTAATATTTTTTGCCTCTGACACAGAAGTTTGAATGGGAATGTTTTGATCCCATAATTTACAAAAGTTTAAAAAGAATCATGAATTTAGAAATTTCACCCTGAATGTTAGATTTTGTAAATAATAATATTTTACTGGATATGTATGCAATCATCCGATTTTAGGGGCATCCAATAGAAGAGTACAACATAATTAGTCAATTGATTTTTCTTATGTTACATTTATTTCAAAACGTACAGGCTGTGGACAGAATTATGAAGCAAGATTTCTAATTAAATGTGTTCCAACTGCTATTAACATTGAAGCTCATTTGAATTAGAAATTTTAAACAGAATATCTTGACCACCTAATCTTAAAATTTATATTTCAACCACCCAACTTTTATATTCATTTAGAATAGGAGCGATCAATCCATTATATTGAAATTTTTGGATGCCTTTGAAGGGTTAAAATATAAAATTTTAAATTAAGTCGGAAAATCTACTGTAGGAAAAACGTTAAAACCGAAAGACCGCATCTTTAGCGCGAAAAAAGTTCATATTTCGACGATGTCACGAATGTTTCTGATCTGAGTTATTTGCGTTGACTTAATAACAAGATATGTTGTCTGTCATGGACTAAGTTTTCCCAAGTCACCCGCACGACTTTAACGCTCTCATTTAGCACTAAATCAGTCTATTCCTCACAACGCTTGGACATGTGAGCACAAAACACTCTAAGAAAAAAATAGTAGGAAGAAGAATTGGAGAAAAAAAAACACCGCTCTGAGAAAGAACAATTACAACACTTGAAAGCTTGGAAGCTTGAATGTTTTTTTAGATGATTACAAAGGAGGGGTGAGACTCCTATTTATAGTCTTCTCTAAGTCCAAGGGAACTTTCTAGATTACATTAGAATAAAGTAATTGCTTATTAGTTATACATTACTCTTTACATATACCTGCATCTAGAACATTCTAGAATATTCTATAGTTCTCTTAAAGCTTGTTTTTTCAGCATATTTCTGGAATTAAGCGGAACCTTCTAGAATTCCTTGAAATATTCTTTCTTTCTAAATTTTTCTAGAATGTCGTGGAATCTTCTAGAGTCCCTCAGATTGCTCTCAACATTACCCTTTTCTAGAATCTTCCTTTCTCATATTTACCTTATCAATTATTCTTGAAGATGGCGGAGCTTGACACTCTCTCCTACTTAAACTTGTAATGCCTTCCTTGCGGCTTCTTTTTGGCATTGTTAATTGCTTGTCTTCCTATCGTGACACTCAGACCAACTCCCTTTGCATGTTCCCAGATTTGACAGACTTGGGTGTTTCTTTCTTCATTTTTAGTGGTAGTCCTTTATGTACTACCACTTCTTCCTTGGTATGACTTTTTGAATATTTTCTTCTTCATTTGAGTCATGAAGAATAGCCAAACAGTCCTCCTTACCCTGTGGATTTGCCTCCCCAAATTGGATTGCTAATAGCAAATTGACTTTCTGCTTGTTAGTCCTTATTATTGGTACTAAACAAGTTTGGTTTCCCTCCACGATGCACATGCTATTCGCAAAAGGCATTGGAAAGCCTCTTGCTTGATTCAAGAAGTTCATCCCCAAGACAATTTTAAAACCATCTATTGGAATAACAGAGAAGTCTAACATACCTGACCACATTCCAATGTTGGTCTTTACTCCTATGACTATTCTGTGGATTGGTCGTGCTGCTGAATTGACGATTTTGATGGAGCCTCCTCCTTCAGTCATCAGCAAACCCAACCTCTTTGCTTCTTCCACGGAGATGAAGTTGTGAGAAGCGTCCGTGTCCGCCATTGCCTTAATGTCTTCTCGTTTATGACCATCTCTACAAATAGCAACCACTTCGTTTGGGATTTTGTTAGGGCTTGCACCCATTCAACAATTGTATAGATCCAACTTGTGTTGTCATATCACCACCTTCTTCCTCTTAATGACTTGTAAGGAGAGAGTTCAAACCCTTCTTTTGAGGACAATCCCTTACCCAGTGAGATCCATCACAAAGGAAACATTTGTCATGCAGTTTGGCTTTATTGTTATTGAGCTTACCTTTGTCTCTGGTCTTAAATGGGGTTGACTCATGACGACTCTCTTCCTTGTGTTGATCATTTTCTTTCCCCTCTTTGACATGGATGCCATTCCTATCTTTTGATTTTGCGGACTCCTTTGTATAGTCGACCAAGCTTTCTACAACGACGATGGTGGTAGCGAGATCTTGTACTTCACGCCTTCTATGCTCGGTTTTCACCTAGTGTTGGAGTCCATCTATGAAGTTGAATAAAGCATCATTGTTTGACATGTCGAGAATTTCAAGAATTAGGCTAGTAAACTCCGTAAAATATTCTTGAATCGATCCCTCTTGCATGAGCCTTCGCAATCGAGCTCTAGCCTCATCCTTCGCATTTTTTGGGTAGAACTGCCTTTTTAGCTCTCTCTTGAAGTCATCGAAGGTAGATATGGTGCACATACTTTTCTCAATATATCCTCACCTTCTTCTCAGCCATAGCATAGCAATGTCCGAGAGATAAAGATATGGAAATTGAATTCTTGCCTCTTCGTCCGTGATCCCCATCATTCCGAAATATAGCTCAAGTCCCCACAAGAAGTTGTTCGTTTATTTTGCATTGCGGGCTCCTCCAAAACTCTTTGGTTTTGAAACCTCAATCCTCTTGGCATCAAAAGGATGATGACTGGTGGATGTCGTTAGTGTCCTTTTGCACAACGAAATATCTCCATGCATTTTTTCAAAGCTAGCACGTACCCAGCTGATCTATTCTTCGTATGCTCTTTGCACACCATAGAGATCCTCCATCAAATTCTCCTGCATCTTAGCCATCTGGTCCCTTAAGGACTCCTCCAATTGGAGCATCATACCTCTTATCGTTAAATGGATGGTGATGTCCTCCTCCCCGAGTTCATCCACCTTCTGGCCAAGCTCCTTTATCGACATCCATGCCATTCATCACCTGCTCCAGCCGAGTAAGGCGTGAACAAAAGCCATGCATGTTCTCCTTAAACCTCCCATGTGGTTCGAATGCGGTTTGGTCTTGTTCCTCCCGATGACCTCACCCTTGTTGAGATAATTCCATGTTAGTAGCTTCAGGCTACATTACATGCTCTTTAACGCTCTCTGTCATACATTTGAAACTTGTCTCTGATATCAATTGTCATGGACAAGCTTTCCCCAAGTCACCTGTTCTCCTTTAACACTAAATTAGCCTAATCCTCATAACACTTGGATTTGTGAGCACAAATCACTCCAAGAAGAAGAGTAAGGAGAAGAATTTGAGAAACAAACACTTCACTAAGAAAGAATAATTACAACACTTTAAAACTTGGAAGCCTTTATGCTTTCTTAAATGATTACAAATGAGGAGATAAACTCTTATTTATAGTCCACTCTAAGACCAATGAAACTTTCTAGATTACATTAGCATATAATAATTTCTAGATAGTTCTACATTATTCTTTACATAAACATCCTATCAAAACATTTCAAAATATTATAGAATTCTCTTGAAGCTTGCTTCTTTCAGCATATTTCTTGAATTATTTTGAACCTTTTAGAATTTCTTGGAATATTTTCTTTCTTTTTGGATTTTTCTAGAATATCATAGAATCTTCTAGAGTCCATCAGATTGCTTTAAGCATTCTGGCCTTTTCTAGAATATTTTTTTTTCTCATGTTTACTTTGCCAATTATTCTTGAAGATGACAGAGTGTGACATATCGCTTATAAACAATAAAATTTTTTTTCGAGGGATTTACTCATTATCGATGCCTTATATCGTCAGGTAAAAACAAATATTAATTGACAACCATATTGCATAGATTATCCATGAACCTGCGATTTGGTACCGACGTGTATTTTTTTAATATGCGACAGTTTTATCCGTGGGCAATAATATAAATTATTGAAAGTTCTAGCTATGACTTATATTTGAATTATTTGCAATGACATAACTAAAATTTTTTTATCATTTATTAACAATAATATGTAAATTTTTATGGCTTATTAACTACAACATGTTGTCGGCTATTTGTCGTCAATTATCATCTCGTCTGCTATTTGTCGTCAATTACCTTCAAACTGGATATTAACTGACAAGTTTTAAATCTTTCTACCAGTAGTCAGCACAGGAGCAGTGACCCCCAGCAAAATGATGGAACCTATTGAGATCCCGAACGATTATCTTCCTCCCAAACACCATCGATACCAGTTTGGCCATCGCGTGACAATCACTGCAGATCCTCAGATTCTTCACCACACGAATTGTTGTTCCCGGCGGCGTCTTCATCAGCCCGAACGCAATCGCCAGCTTCTCGCTGTGATATCGAAGGCTCTCTTCCTTCTCCTCCTCCGTCAGATCCACATGACGCACCTTACCGGTATCCGGCACATAACCGACCGCTTTCAGTTGCTCCATAACCTCATCCACCATCCTCCGCACCTCGTTGGAGTCTGGATGCTTCCCGTCCCCCGCGAAGAACTCGTGCACCTTGCTGTCGACTTCAATGGAGCTGCATCCCGGCACCTTCGCCACCCCTCTCTCACTCATCATTTTCCTAATCTCGTTCACATCCTCCCACATTCGATTCAATGCGCACAGGTTTGATAAGATCACGTAGTCACCGCCATGCGAGTCATCCAGTTCAATGATTCTGTCGAACACCTTCTTCCCGAGCTCAACGTTCCCATGGCCTCCGCAGGCCGATAGCAGAGTCCTCCACAGAATCGGCGTCGGTTTGATCGGCAAACCATTGATGAAATCATAAGCCTCTTCCAGCCTCCCCGTCCGAGCCAGCAGATCAACGATGCAGCCGTAATGTTTGATGCCGGGAACAATGCCGTAATCATTGCTCATGTCGCGGAAGTATCGAAGGCCTTGTTCCACCATGCCGGAGTGACTGCAAGAGTATAAAATTCCGATGAAAGTTATGCCATCCGGACTAATTCCCCTGCGGCGCATTTCGTCGAACAGCTTGAGTGCCTCGCTCCCCTGTCCGTGAATCGCGTGGGCGACAATCATGGCCGACCATGCCTGGGCATCTCGAAACCCCATCCCATCGAAGACCCCGATGGCATCTTCCAAGCTCCCGCACTTCCCGTACATGTCGATGAGAGCTGTGTTAACCTTAACGCAGGATGAGAAGCCGTTCTTCTTCGCGTACTCATGGATCCATTTTCCAAGGTGGAGAGCGCCGATCAATGCGCAAGCGGCGAGAACGCCGAGGATGGTGACGTATGTAGGGCGGAGCTGTCTTGACTGCATCTCTCTGAACAACGCCAAGGCCTCGCCGGGGCGACTGCTCTGCACGAAAGCCGTCATCATGGAGTTGAACGAGATCACGCACCGGTCCGTCCCGTTGTCGAAGATGGTGCGCGCGGCTTCGATGTCGCCGCATTGGGAGTACATGCTGATTATGCTGGGGACGACGAAGGCGTTGAGAGCGAAGCCAAGTTTGATGGCGGCGGCATGAGCCTGCCTGCCTTGAGGTAGTGCGTAGGTGGATGCGCAGGCTTTGAGCAGGGAGGGGAAGGAGTAGGAATCGGGGGGAATGGAATCCATGAGCATCTCGCAGAACAGGACGATGGTCTGGTGCGGGTCGTGAGAACGTGAGTATCCGCGGCTAAGTGTGTTGAAGATGACAGTGTCCCGATGGGGAATTTGGTCGAACAGTTTGTGGGCGTAGTGCATGGAGGCGGGGGTAGGGTTTAGCGAGAGGGAGTCGATGAGGTTGAAGAGGAAGGAGTTGTTGAGGCGGCGGAGTTTGATGGCGGAGGCGTGGAGCTGTTGGATTTCTCGAAAGGATGAGCGTTTTGGGAGGAGGGTGAGGGGAGGGGGGGAGGAGGGTTCCTGTGATTTTGGAAAAATGGAAGGAGAAGAGAGGGAGGCCATTGTTGGCTGTGCTCATTCACACTTCCACTATATATATTTACACGTTTAACAATTAAATTTCACTTTTTTATATCTTGTTGCAGATTTTGTGGGAGGAAAGAAGTCTGAATCCATGCATCATCCAATCAGTTTTGGCAAGCTCAGAAACATTAATTAATTGCCTTATGATGCTTTTGTTGCAAAGATATTTAGGTGATTGTGTATTAAACGACCATTACCTCCATATGCTAACAGCAAGATACAATTACATGAAAGCAAAGAAATAAAAGAGAAAAAACTTATGTCTAGTTAGAAGTTATCACAAAATAGATTTATCAAATAAAAAAAAAGAATCTATGGATGCTCTTCAATGATCTGTACCTCATCAACGAAATCCCAATTAGTGTAATCCAATCTCATCCCCAAAATATTAATAAATTCATAACCTCAAGATCTATCTTGTAAACTAAGTGAGCAAATCTAGCTCTCTTAAGCTATAATCTTCAAATAAACTCACTTTTAATTTGGCTTCATTCCTGCATCTATCCAATATCAAGCAAACGCACCTCTATCTTTGACGATGACAACAATTAATGGGTCATTGAAACTAAGACCTGCTCTAAAGATTCTTACCCATTGACAAGCAAAATTCTTGCAAATTGTAATCTTGGTGGTTAGCAATATCATTAATGCTCCCAACATCAAATGAAGCTATGTTCTAAAACTTCTCACTTTTAATGATAGGTTCGATTATTACAAAATACCAAAGAACCATAAATTGACCATCCAAAGATCAATTGAATATGCTCTTGAGACTCTTGCATGAATGACAGACAAGGTATTGGAAAATCATAACAAGAGAAATAATCATCCAAATAAATCTCAGGAAACCAAAATGCAAAGCCCTTTAGGCTTAATCATCCAACAAGTCAAAGAAGTTCAATAACCAAGCAAAGAGAACTTCAAGCCTCACAAAGCTTCAACAAGCCAATCAACAAAAGTGACCGAACCATTAATTCACCAGGCTGGAGGGAATGTGGAGACAGTTTATATTCTCAAGTTTAGAAATTTTAAAATTTTTCATCACAGGTATGAGTTCTGCTGCATTCTCATTGAAGCAGATTCCAATTAGAAGGACCCTCTATAAGAAATTTGAAAGTTTTTTTATCTAGAAATCATCACAGGTATGAGTTCTGCTCAAAACAAAAGTGAATGAAACAGTACCTCATCTCGGTTGCGAACGGGAAGGAGGGGGAAGAGGGAAGGACTTACTGCGTGCATGGATGTCAGCTCGGAAGATGGACGCCGGAGAAGAAGACGCGGGAAGGAGAGACGGCGCGGTAGTTGCAGTCAAGCGGAGACCTCGGGCTCGGGTGATGGATGGAGATGGGAGCGCTGGGATTTCAGACGTTCAAGGAGATGAAGAGGTTTTTGCAGTACTTCGGATTTTACTTGAAGAAGAAGATGGCGCTCAGGCATTTCAATCTCCAGCAGAGAAATTTTTGGCCTTCATCGAACTGGATGCTGATGCCGGGGGATAAAAAATTTCTATGGCAAGCGTAAATAGAGCCCATCCGAGCAATTAGGGTATGGTTCTGTCCTACCTACTTTTCTTCAATTCTTCAGTTCTTGATCACAACAGCCACTCACAATAAACTAAGAAAAACCAAGCTTTATTCCCCTTCCCTTTTCGAAGAATCATATCCTACAACAATGGAAGGCTACATATGAATCCACGATGATTTTTTATGCTACAAACAACAATATTCAAGCCACTCAAGAATCACAAGATCCATCCTTACTCAGTTAGTTTAGATCTACTGAGAAGAACACAAGCACCAAAAGTTATATTTGTCAATCTATTCCAGAACTCTATCCACATAAGAACACACACCAATAATTATCAGTCAATCTATTTCACCACTCTATCCTCCATCTCAAAAAAAAAAGAAAAAGAAAAAGGGACTCCATATTGAAATACTTGAATCTCTTATACATTATTTGAGCTTCATGTATAAAATCAATCAAAATCTAAATGATGATTTTGATTTTTTTAAACTTATTTTCACTACTTTATACGACCTCTTTTAGAATGAGATCCAATGTTCTTCACTTCTCCAGAACTGCTTGATGTTGAAGGGTTGCGCCCATAGTCACTAGTTCGTCCGCTGTACTCTTGGCTGATGTCATTACTCTCAAATACAGTTCTTCTGAGACGGCTTATATTGGATGCATAGGATCCTGAGTCATAGTCTGAACCTGAACTGAAAAGCACACTTTGTCCAGGTCTTACCCCCTCATTCAAGTCATCTAGGGATGAATCACCTTCCAGTGCTCGAGCAATCTGCATGTAGGAATGAATAATTTACCAGAGTTTTGCATAATAGAGTTTTTCTAGTTTTTCTATACACCAAATGGCATGAATTTTAGTTTTCCAATACCATAGACTGATGGAAAGTTCAAAAAATACCTCATTCATTCAAAAAAAATAGCTAGCTGGCTGGTTTGAGGGTTGTGGCATCAACAATCCAATTCTATAAACTACATAATTGTAGAATTATAACTAGTGTGGTTTGATTAAAACGGAAGATTAGTTCGTTAGGATAAGGCTAATGCCGCCGTTGGTGACAATCATGAGACTTGTTTAAAAAAATGTTATTATGTTACTGAGATTATAATTATCCCCATAAATTTAGAAGATGACTCTTTACCNTGAGGGGAGGGGGGGAGGAGGGTTCCTGTGATTTTGGAAAAATGGAAGGAGAAGAGAGGGAGGCCATTGTTGGCTGTGCTCATTCACACTTCCACTATATATATTTACACGTTTAACAATTAAATTTCACTTTTTTATATCTTGTTGCAGATTTTGTGGGAGGAAAGAAGTCTGAATCCATGCATCATCCAATCAGTTTTGGCAAGCTCAGAAACATTAATTAATTGCCTTATGATGCTTTTGTTGCAAAGATATTTAGGTGATTGTGTATTAAACGACCATTACCTCCATATGCTAACAGCAAGATACAATTACATGAAAGCAAAGAAATAAAAGAGAAAAAACTTATGTCTAGTTAGAAGTTATCACAAAATAGATTTATCAAATAAAAAAAAAGAATCTATGGATGCTCTTCAATGATCTGTACCTCATCAACGAAATCCCAATTAGTGTAATCCAATCTCATCCCCAAAATATTAATAAATTCATAACCTCAAGATCTATCTTGTAAACTAAGTGAGCAAATCTAGCTCTCTTAAGCTATAATCTTCAAATAAACTCACTTTTAATTTGGCTTCATTCCTGCATCTATCCAATATCAAGCAAACGCACCGCTATCTTTGACGATGACCACAATTAATGGGTCATTGAAACTGACTTGCTCTAAAGATTCTTACCCATTGACAAGCAAAATTCTTGCAAATTGTAATCTTGGTTGTTAGCAATATCATTAATGCTCCCAACATCAAATGAAGCTATGTTCTAAAACTTCTCACTTTAATGATAGGTTCGATTATTACAAAATACCAAAGAACCATAAATTGACCATCCAAAGATCAATTGAATATGCTCTTCAGACTCTCGCATGAATGACAGACAAGTTATTGGAAAATCATAACAAGAGAAATAATCATTCATATAAATCTCAGGAAACCAAAATGCAAAGCACTTTAGGCTTAATCATCCAACAAGACAAAGAAGTTCAATAACCAAGCAAAGAGAACTTCAAGCCTCACAAAGCTTCAACAAGCCAATCAACAAAAGTGACCGAACCATTAATTCACCAGGCTAATGCCAAGGGGAAAATATCCGGACAATTACTCATCTAAATTTTACGTTGGAGGGAATGTGGAGACAGTTTATATTCTCAAGTTTAGAAATTTTAAAATTTTTCATTGCAGGTATGAGTTCTGCTGCATTCTCATTGAAGCAGATTCCAATTAGAAGGACCGTTTATAAGAAATTTGAAAGTTTTTTTNAGGACCCTCTATAAGAAATTTGAAAGTTTTTTTATCTAGAAATCATGGCAGGTATGAGTTCTGCTCAAAACAAAAGTGAATGAAACAGTACCTCAGCTCGGTTGCGAACGGGAAGGAGGGGGAAGAGGGAAGGACTTACTGCGTGCATGAATGTCAGCTCGGAAGATGGACGCCGGACTAGAAGACGCGAGAAGGAGAGACGGCGCGGTAGTTGCAGTCAAGGGGAGACCTCGGGCTCGGGTGATGGATGGAGATGGGAGGGGTCGGGCACGAGAAATCCGCTGGGATTTCAGACGATTTCCGTCTATTTTTCGGGGCGGTGAGGAGGGTAACCTGATGCCTGAGGTTGAGTACCTTTTGCACCATATGAGGCATCGTTCAAGGAGATGAAGAGGTTTTGCAGTACTTCGGATTTTACTTGAAGAAGAAGATGGCGCTCAGGCATTTCAATCTCCAGCAGAGAAATTTTTGGCCTTCATCGAACTGGATGCTGATGCCGGGGGATAAAAAATTTCTATGGCAAGCGTAAATAGAGCCCATCCAAGCAATTAGGGTATGGTTCTGTCCTACCTACTTTTCTTCAATTCTTCAGTTCTTGATCACAAAAGCCATTCACAATAAACTAAGAAAAACCAAGCTTTATCCCCATTCCCTTTTCGAAGAATCATATCCTACAACAATGGAAGGCTACATATGAATCAACGATGATTTTTCTTGCTACAAACAACAATATTCAAGCCACTCAAGAATCACAAGATCCATCCTTACTCAGTTAGTTTAGATATACTGAGAAGAACACAAGCACCAAAAGTTATATTTGTCAATCTATTTCAGAACTCTATCCACATAAGAACACACACCAATAATTATCATTGTCAATCTATTTCACCACTCTATCCTCCATCTCAAAAAAAAAAAAAGAAAAGAAAAAGAAAAAGGGACTCCATATTGAAATAATTGAATCTCTTATACATTATTTGAGCTTCATGTATAAAATCAATCAAAATCTAAATGATGATTTTGATTTTTTTAAACTTATTTTCACTACTTTATACGACCTCTTTTAGAATGAGATCCAATATTCTTCACTTCTCCAGAACTGCTTGATGTTGAAGGGTTGCGCCCATAGTCACTAGTTCGTCCGCTGTACTCTTGGCTGATGTCATTACTCTCAAATACAGTTCTTCTGAGACGGCTTATATTGGATGCATAGGATCCTGAGTCATAGTCTGAACCTGAACTGAAAAGCACACTTTGTCCAGGTCTTACCCCCTCATTCAAGTCATCTAGGNCTTTAGGCTTAATCATCCAACAAGTCAAAGAAGTTCAATAACCAAGCAAAGAGAACTTCAAGCCTCACAAAGCTTCAACAAGCCAATCAACAAAAGTGACCGAACCATTAATTCACCAGGCTGGAGGGAATGTGGAGACAGTTTATATTCTCAAGTTTAGAAATTTTAAAATTTTTCATCACAGGTATGAGTTCTGCTGCATTCTCATTGAAGCAGATTCCAATTAGAAGGACCGTCTATAAGAAATTTGAAAGTTTTTTTATCTAGAAATCATGGCAGGTATGAGTTCTGCTCATGGCAGGTATGAGTTCTGCTCAAAACAAAAGTGAATGAAACAGTATTTCATCTCGGTTGCGAACGGGAAGGAGGGGGGAGAAGGAAGGACTTACTGCGTGCATAGATGTCAGCTCGGAAGATGGACGCCGGAGAAGAAAACGCGGGAAGGAGAGACGGCACGGTAGTTGCAGTCAAGCGGAGACCTCGGGCTCGGGTGATGGATGGAGATGGGAGGGGTCGGGCACGAGAAATCCGCTGGGATTTCAGACGATTTCCGTCTATTTTTCGGGGCAGTGAGGAGGGTAACCTGATGCCTGAGGTTGAGTACCTTTTGCACCAAATGAGGCATCGTTCAAGGAGATGAAGAGGTTTTTGCAGGACTTCGGATTTTACTTGAAGAAGAAGATGGCGCTCAGGCATTTCAATCTCCAGCAGAGAAATTTTTGGCCTTCATCGAACTGGATGCTGATGCCGGGGGATAAAAAATTTCTATGGCAAGCGTAAATAGAGCCCATCCAAGCAATTAGGGTATGGTTCTGTCCTACCTACTTTTCTTCAATTCTTCAGTTCTTGATCACAACAGCCACTTACAATAAACTAAGAAAAACCAAGCTTTATTCCCATTCCCTTTTCGAAGGATCATATCCTACAGCAATGGAAGGCTACATATGAATCGACGATGATTTTTCTTGCTACAAACAACAATATTCAAGCCACTCAAGAATCACAAGATCCATCCTTAGTTAGTTTAGATATACTGAGAAGAACACAAGCACCAAAAGTTATATTTGTCAATCTATTCCAGAACTCTATCCACATAAGAACACACACCAATAATTATCATTCAATCTATTTCACCACTCTATCCTCCATCTCAAAAAAAAAAGAAAAAGAAAAAGGGACTCCATATTGAAATACTTGAATCTCTTATACATTATTTGAGCTTCATGTATAAAATCAATCAAAATCTAAATGATGATTTTGATTTTTTTAAACTTATTTTCACTACTTTATACGACCTCTTTTAGAATGAGATCCAATGTTCTTCACTTCTCCAGAACTGCTTGATGTTGAAGGGTTGCGCCCATAGTCACTAGTTCGTCCGCTGTACTCTTGGCTGATGTCATTACTCTCAAATACAGTTCTTCTGAGACGGCTTATATTGGATGCATAGGATCCTGAGTCATAGTCTGAACCTGAACTGAAAAGCACACTTTGTCCAGGTCTTACCCCCTCATTCAAGTCATCTAGGGATGAATCACCTTCCAGTGCTCGAGCAATCTGCATGTAGGAATGAATAATTTACCAGAGTTTTGCATAATAGAGTTTTTCTAGTTTTTCTATACACCAAATGGCATGAATTTTAGTTTTGCAATACCATAGACTGATGGAAAGTTCAAACAATACCTCAATCATTCAAAAAGAATAGCTAGTTGGCTGGTTTGAGGGTTGTGGCATCAACAATCCAATTCTATAAACTACATGATTGTAAAATTATAACTAGTGTGGTTTGATTAAAACGGAGGATTAATTCGTTAGGATAAGGCTAATGCCGCCGTTGATGACAATCATGAGACTTGTTTAAAAAAAAGTTATTATGTTACTGATATTATAATTATCCCCATAAATTTAGAAGCTGACTCTTTACCTGGCTCATCTTTGGGCGTCTTTTAGCGGAATGGCGAACACTAGCAGCGGCACATGCTACCATTCTTGCCATCTCCTTTAAGTTGAACTCTCCTTCCAGTCTTGGATCTACTAGTTCATCATTGTTCTCTTCAGCTACTGCTTGTGATAATAAAGGCCTTGCCTGTTCCATAGACATAGAAAAATGGTCATCTTCTTGCTTAGTTATATCTAGTTTGGCCTGCAAACAAAAGCTTACCCAATCAACCAAACTATCCTCCATTGCATTATCGTCTACCGGTCTCTTTCCAGTAATCAGCTCCAGAAGCATTACACCAAATGAGAAAACATCAGATTTCTCAGTAAGCTTGCCACTTGATGCATATTCCGGAGCCAGATATCTAAAAAATTACATAGAAGAATTTAGTTTCACCAGGAAACTAATTTTTTTATAAGTTGCTGTGGGTTTTATAATTCTTTTTTTCTTTTGAAATTGTAAGGCAATGGTTTTTTTACAGCTACAGTAAAGAATAGAATTAAAGTTGTGGTTTAACAAGAATAGTGAAAAATCTGCCCCAAACAATTCTCAAGAGAACTTGCCCAAATGTTCCCATGACTCGAGTAGAGACATGGGTGTAGTTGTCCGAAGTTAGCTTAGCCAGTCCAAAGTCTGCAACCTGATGCAATGTTAAACAACAAGTTAAACATCAAGCTATCTTTGTAGCCAAGCAGATAAACTTACCTTAGCTTCGAATTTATTATCTAGAAGAATGTTTGCAGCTTTTATGTCTCGATGGATAATGCGAGGGTGGCCTTCAATAAATTTAATGAAATGGGGAGAGAAATTAGGTAAATAGAGGTTTCAGAAAAAGTATTTTTTTGGAAAAATATTTTATTAGAATAATGAAGAATGCGTTACTAACAATCTTCATGCAAGTAGGCAAGGCCTTTAGCTGATCCTAAAGCTATCTTTAATCTGGTAGGCCAGTCCATAGTTGGTTGGTTCTTGCCTGCAATAGACATATTTCATTATTCTATAGGGAAAAAAAAAAAGACAAAAGAGAGATTTAAAAAATATAAAATAAAATTAATTGAACAAAGGACAAAGATGGTAAACCCAGGAGGTTTACTTCTCAAAAGGTGCAAAAATTAAGGATATTTTGCAAAAAATGTTAAAATATGAGAGCAAATTTAGGCTCATGATTATTTTTTGTGGCAAGACACTATCATGAATGCTTCAAGTTCGATTTTATAAAGTTATAAAAGTTCTATCATATGATGTATATCGGAGCATTTGATTGTTACAATTATTAACAACTTAGTTGGGTGCGACAAATATGAGAGTATGAAAATGGATGTCACATCATAGATATCAATGGATACAATGTATATATTAGAAAAGTAGATAAAGTTAGTGTTGGAGTACTAAAAAAGAAAAAGNGCAGGTTATCAAAATGGAAATGGTTGCATTAAATCTTAAAGCATTGGGGCATTTACATACATACCTCACAATTCTTATGTCTTTACATATCTAACACCTAAACATTCATATTTACATGCATAACACTCAAAATTTTAACATCACATAAAAAAATACAAACACCACCATCTTCTTAAAAGTGAAATACACCTTTTCATATGCATAAGTTTATGACACTGAGGTTTTATAAGTGTAAATATCAAACCTTGCATGTTAGATATGTGAATACATAAGAATTGTTTGGCATGCATCTAAATTTCCCTAAAACTTAAGGCTTAAATGATTAATATAAATAAAAGCATATAGAGGACACCATTATCAAAGCAATGCTACAAATAGGTGTCTTTTTATTCAAATTTAAGCTCAATTCTTTTTTAAATTTTGAGCTCCATATGTAATGTCTTTTACAAATTAAAGCAATGCATCATTTTTAGCTCCATATGTAATGATATAAATTTTAACTGTTAAGAATTATAATAGGAAATAATTTAATCCTATAAGAAGTTATGAGGAATAAATTATTTCCTTAATATAAGGAAATATTTTCTTTTCTATTTATATTTATTTCCTTAGATTAATAATTATTTGGTTTTCTATTTTATGTTATTTCATATATCTCCTAATAATTAATATGAATTAATTATTGGAGATATTATATGATATATCTTTCTTTCATATCATTTCCTTTTTATTATTTTTCCTATTATAAAGTTCTTGTAATGGTTATTTATACCCTCGTTCATAGCAATGAAATAATTAAGTATTCCGCATTATTCTGAAATTTCAACATGGTATCAGAGCTCCTGCAATATCTTTCTTCCCTGCCAAAGCGTCAAGGGAAGCTACATTTCCTACCGGTCATTTCTCATGCAATATTTTTTTCTTCCCTGCCAAAGCGTCAATGGGAGTTGTGTTTCCAGCCGGCCATTTCTCCTGCAGTATTTTTTTCTTCCCTGTCAAAGCATCAGGCTTCTGCAATATCTTTCTTCCCTGCCAAAGCGTCAGGGGAAGCTGCGTTTTCGGCTGGTCATTTATCCTGCAGCATTTTTTTCTTCCTTGCCTAAGCGTCAGGGGGAGCTGCGTTTCCAGCCAACCATTTTTCCTACAGTTGTCTCTTTCTCTACAAAACTCAAAATTCAGCAAAGCCTGAATCCAACAAATTTAGTCAAGCCTGAGTCTCTCTTCTACGTTAAAACATATGACAGACAAACTGAAAATTCAGCCAAACCTGAATCTAGCAAATTCAATAATCCAAACGACCAATTTTTCTTCACTACTCAGCAAGTTAGGAATTATTAACATACATTCCAAACTTAAGGGGGAGTGTTAAGAATTATAATAGGAAATAATTTAATCCTATAAGAAGTTATGAGGAATAAATTATTTCCTTAATATAAGGAGATATTTCCTTTTCTATTTATATTTATTTCCTTAGATTAAGAATTATTTGGTTTCCTATTTTATGTTATTTCATATATCTCCTAATAATTAATATGAATTAATTATTGGAGATATTATATGATATATCTTTCTTTCATATCATTTCCTTTTTATTATTTTTCCTATTATAAAGTTCTTGTAATGGTTATTTATACCCTAGTTCATAGCAATGAAATAATTAAGTATTCCGCATTATTCTGAAATTTCAACATTAACTTTAAATGAGTGGCCAGAAACACATAGAAACATATTGAGCAGAACAAATTTATCTCAACAAAAAAGTGTATGCATACCTTTAACATCAGAATCTGAGTAATAGTGCATTGGATTATGATTTCTCTTTTTTTTCTTCTTGCCACAACAAACACAAGTTGCAATGCCAATAATCAAGATAAACAGGGCAATGCCGGCAACAACTCCGGCCACTATAGGGAGATTGATATCAGATTCACCCGATGATTTTCTTGAATCAACATTTTGATCATCAGATGGAGGTGGTGGATTGGACGGCGGGGATTTTGCCGGGCGTTTTAGCGGGGGAGGCGGAGCAAAATTGCCGGGCGAAGGTGGTGACTTGGATGATGAGGATGGCAGAGGTAAGAGAGGTGAGGGGGGAGAAGATCCTCCTGGTGATGATGGAGGTGGTGCCGAGGTGTCCGGAGAAGTTGGGGCTGGTGGTGATGGNGCAAAATTGCCGGGCGAAGGTGGTGACTTGGATGATGAGGATGGCGGAGGTAAGAGAGGTGAGGGGGGAGAAAATCCTCCTGTTGATGATGGAGGTGGTGCCGAGGTGGCTGGAGAGGTTGGGGATGGTGGCGATGAAGCCGGTGGCGGTGGCGATGATGGGGATGATGGCGGTGGTGCTGAGGTGGCCGGAGGGGTTGGGGATGATGGTGTTGGATTAGATGGCGTGTTATTTGAATCTGAGGAGTTCTGTAATGGTGGAGCAGTCATAGGGGAAGAGGCCATTTCTGAAAATTACTGATGTGGTAGATGCAACTACAGTTTTACCTGAAACTGCTCTAATGGGCAATTTTTGCTGTTATGGTATCTGCAAACATAAATACAGAACAATCAGAACCAATAAAAAAGAGAGAGAGAGAGAGAGAGAGAGAGAGAGAGAGAGAGAGAGAGAGAGAATTAAACAAATGAGACAAATGAGACAAGAGAAAAGGATGTTTATCAAATGTTTTTATATTTTTGAAAATATATAAATTTTGTTATGAAAAGATCCATATGTACAGTTAGATGCAAGGAAGGTTAATCCAAACACAAATCTCTTACAATTCTTCCTACAAATTTATAAATGGAAGATTCACATAAATGCCGCATAATTCTAAGAGTTTTACAAATCAACACCTAAACTTTGTTATTTACATTAATACAAGTCCATCTATGCATCAAAAGTTTTTTTTTTTTTATGTGTAGAGAGAATATTACATACAAAATCCAAATATATAGACTATATGGACAACATTGTTGTATAACATGAGTACAAAAACAAACAACATTATTATATGCAGAATTTAGATCCATCAGGACTCCACACGTAATAGTTCTCGACTTTGTGACACCTATTTTCACACAGACATGAACATCAATGCACTTTTTGGAAAATTTTCATATAAGCATTTCTCACATAGGGAGAGAGAGAGAGATAGGGATACCTTTCTGCAGTTTCTTGTGTATGTTATTTAGGTAGANGGACTACACACGTAATAATTCTCGACTTTGTGACACCTATTTTCACACAGACATGAACATCAATGCAGTAGAGGTCCTCAAAAAGACTTTTTGGAAATTTTTCATATAAGCATTTCTCACATAGGGGGAGAGAGAGAGATAGAGAGAGAGAGATAGGGATACCTTTCTGCGGTTTCTTGTGTATGTTCTTTAGGTAGAGAGAAAGAGAGAGAGAGAGATAATGAAGAAAGCCGAGGATGAAGAAGCAGTAAACACAGGCTGTGGCCCCACCCACCGAGCACCACCGCACCGCCTCGCTCGGTCTCTCCAGCTTCCAACTATTTTTGTATTGAAGCCATATGGATTCTAATTCACGAAGGGGGTTTGTGAGGAGGCCGAAGGAGGAAGAGAACGAAAAAATGAAAGAAATTGGCTGACTGTGGTTGTGGNGAAGAAAGCCGAGGATGAAGAAGCAGTAAACACAGGCTGTGGCCCCACCCACCGAGCACCACCGCACCGCCTAGCTCGGTCTCTCCAGCTTCCAACTATTTTTTTATTGAAGCCATATGGATTCTAATTCACGAAGGAAGTTTGTGAGGAGGCCGAAGGAGGAAGAGAACGAAAAAATGAAAGAAATTGGCTCTCTGGTTGTGTATGTGCGAACGGCCGTTTATTTCGGGCGGGCTCTTCCGCGCGCGCTTTCAACGGCCTATCCTTGGACTGTTGTTTGTTAAGCCCACATCCGGCAAAATCAGCCCAGCCAGGGCCCAGCTCGATCCGATCTGGCATAACTGTAGCGGTTAGAAAAAAATGTTCGCCTGACCATGTGTGACCCGCCATCACTCGACGTGGCAGACTGCTCCTCCTCCAAAAATTGCTGAAATGCCACATAAAAGAGAATATATGAAATATTTTTTTCATTTTTTATCGAATTTTTTATCGAATTCTTAATAGTTGGATCGTAGCTTGTGTAAATATATTAATTCGGTAGTTCAAAAATATTACCAGGTAATTAATTTATACAACATTTCAGAAGAACTATATGTAATTATCCCTTTTTAAGTTTATATCGTGCATCTGATATTTATGCTTCGTCAATTATTCNACATATTAATTCGGTAGTTCAAAAATATTACCAGGTAATTAATTTATACAACATTTCAGAAGAACTATATGTTATTATCCCTTTTTAAGTTTATATCGTGCATCTGAAATTTATGCTTCGTCAATTATTTTAGCTTTCTTTTATCTTTCTATTTCTCTTATTATTTATTGAATAACACCTATTTAATAATTTTACCCAACTGAAACATATATATTTATATATATAATTGATTTGTAATATTTCGAGCTAAAACGAGCCGAATATGAACGAACAAATACTTGTTTGTGTTGTTCGTGTTCGGCTCGTTAACCTATCGAACGAGCTGAACACGAGCTGTTCGCGAACAACGAGCCGTTTTGACAGCACTACTTCAAATAGGGCGTTAGGAAGAACAAGCTGATTTAAGCAAGAACTGGGACCAAATTGGAAGAAAAAAATGTTTAAAATTATTGATTTGACCAGGGTTACATTCAGATTCTCATTAAACAACAAACACAGAAGGATGCTAAAATTGAAAAATGAGAGATTTTTAATAGAAAGAAATCTAAGATCNGGAAGAAAAAAATGTTTAAAATTATTGATTTGACCAGGGTTACATTCAGATTCTCATTAAACAACAAACACATAAGGATGCTAAAATTGAAAAATGAGAGATTTTTAATAGAAAGAAATCTAAGATANTTGTTTGTGTTGTTCGTGTTCGGCTCGTTAACCTATCGAACGAGCTGAACACGAGCTGTTCGCGAACAACGAACCATTTTGACAGCACTGCTTCAGATAGGGCGTTAGGAAGAACAAGCTAATTTAAGCAAGAACTGGGACCAAATANGCAATTTTTGCTGTTATGGTATCTGCAAACATAAATACAGAACAATCAGAACCAATAAAAAAGAGAGAGAGAATTACACAAATGAGACAAATGAGACAAGAGAAAAGGATGTTTATCAAATGTTTTTATACTTTTGAAAACATATAAATTTTGTTATGAAAAGATCCATATGTATAGTTAGATGCAAGANGAAGCATTACACCAAATGAGAAAACATCAGATTTCTCAGTAAGCTTGCCACTTGATGCATATTCAGGAGCCAGATATCTAAAAAATTACATAGAAGAATTTAGTTTCACCAGGAAACTAATTTTTTAAAAGTTGCTGTGGGTTTTATAATTCTTTTTTTCTTTTGAAATTGTAAGGCAATGGTTTTTTAACAGCTACAATAAAGAATAGAATTAAAGTTGTAGTTTAACAAAACGAGTGAAAAATCTGCCCCAAACATTTCTCAAGAGAACTTGCCCAAATGTTCCCATGACTCGAGTAGAGACATGGGTGTAGTTGTCCGAAGTTAGCTTAGCCAGTCCAAAGTCTGCAACCTGATGCAATGTTAAACAACAAGTTAAACATCAAGCTATCTTTGTAGCCAAGCAGATAAACTTACCTTAGCTTCGAATTTATTATCTAGAAGAATGTTTGCAGCTTTTATGTCTCGATGGATAATGCGAGGGTGGCCTTCAATAAATTTAATGAAATGGGGAGAGAAATTAGGTAAATAGAGGTTTCAAAAAAAGTATTTTTTTGGAAAAAGATTTGATTAGCATAATAAAGAATGTGTTACTAACAATCTTCATGCAAGTAGGCAAGGCCTTTAGCTGATCCTAAAGCTATCTTTAATCTGGTAGGCCAGTCCATAGTTGGTTGGTTCTTGCCTGCAATAGACATATTTCATTTTTCTATAGGAAAAAAAGACAAAAGAGAGATTTAAAAATTGTAAAATAAAATTAATTGAACAAAGGACAAACATGGTAAACCCAGGAGGTTTACTTCTCAAAAGGTGCAAAAGTTAAGGATATTTTGCAAAAATTGTTAAAATATGAGAGCAAATTTAGGCTCATGATTATTTTTTGTGGTAAGACACTACCATGAATGCTTCAAGTTCGATTTTACGAAGTTATAAAAGTCCTATCATATGATGTATATCGGAGCATTTGATTGTTAAAATTATTAACAACTTAGTTGGGTGCGACAAATATGAGAGTATGAAAATGGATGTCACATCATAGATATCAATGGATACAATGTATATATTAGAAAAGTAGATAAAATTAGTGTTGGAGTACTAAAAAAGAAAAAGGGATAAACATAAGAGTAACATGAATAGAAGCATTCAACTAAAAATTGGGATTCATAAAATTAATTGATCAGAAAAGATTCGAATGAGCTAATAATTATGTTGTTGTTGATGTTGACAATGATGCATGACAATGACTAGAAAATGCACTCATTAGAATTGCCAATAAATAAATAATAATAATAATAGTGTTAATAGTATACTTATGGTCACTCAATAGAAATAAAAGTAAAGTCTAATATGATAAAATTGATCTTAAATAATTCAAATAATGCAACATATCCAACAAGACTCGCCCTTGAGTCGAGCAAACTTACCGTGCAGGTGGAACTCAAGAGTCTTGTTAGGAACAAACTCATACACGAGCAAACGGTGAGATCCCGCAATGCAGTAACCAACAAGTGAGACCAAATGACGATGGTGAACTCTACTGATGATCTCAACCTCTGCTTGGAACTCTCTCTCCCCCTGCCCGCTACCCGTTTTCAACTGCTTCACCGCAACCTCCTTCCCGCTCGGTAACATTCCCTTATACACGTAGCCAAAACCGCCCTGTCCTAATATATTTTCATGGGAGAATCCGTTTGTCGCAGCTGCCAATTGTTCGNAATTATGTTGTTGTTGATGTTGACGATCATGCATGACAATGACTAGAAAATGCACTCATTAGAATTGCCAAAAAATAATAAAAAAAATAGAAATAAAAGTAAATTATAATATGATAAAATTGATCTTAAATAAATCAAATAATGCAACATATCCAACAAGACTCGCCCTTGAGTCGAGCAACCTTACCGTGCAGGTGGAACTCAAGAGTCTTGTTAGGAACGAACTCATACACGAGCAAACGGTGTGATCCCGCAATGCAGTAACCAACAAGTGAGACCAAATGGCGATGGTGAACTCTGCTGATGATCTCAACCTCTGCTTGGAACTCCCTCTCCCCCTGCCCGCTACCCGTTTTCAACTGCTTCACCGCAACCTCCTTCCCGCTCGGTAACATTCCCTTATACACGTAGCCAAAACCCCCCTGTCCTAATATATTTTCATGGGAGAATCCGTTCGTCGCAGCTGCCAATTGTTCATAGCTGAATGTGCTCTTGATGAAGCCGAGGGCGAGGGACGGTGAAGGCGGCGGCAAGGCTGATCCTTGAGGTCCCGAGTACTCCATGCTCATTTCACCGTTGATGGAAGGGGGAGGAGGTGCGTTCCATGGCATTCCTTGGGCTAGTGGCGTGTTGATGGCAACATCTGGTCCTCCTTTTGGCCATTTTGGAGGGCCTGCGCCGCTGCTGTAGTAATCACTGCCTGCAATGTTTCACACATTTATGCGGGGTTGTATATATTGATACTTATTATTATTATTATAATTATTATTTTTAGGGTATATATTTATNACATTTATGCGGGGGTATATATTGACACTCATACATAAGAAACATGACAATATATGAATGACAGTACCTCCACTGTATACAATTAAAATAAGAAAAGTTAGTCTAATAGTCCNCAAGGATGCTAACTAAAAATTTCCTTAGAAATATGCAACAAATCAAACTAGAATATAGGGAAGCAAAAGATACCATAATGACATCATCTTTTTTACAATAATAATGATATTTTGTGAAAAGAGAAATTTGGTCTGGTCCATCAAGGTCTTTGAACCAATTTCAAGTTATCATGACAAAATTAGGATGAAAAGAAAATAATAAAGAACTTCCTGAGCTTGACAAAATTAGGCCATAAGGTGATTTCTTATATTCTTCTTTATTCAGAAATTGCAATATAGTAGAGAAAATCATCAAAGGAATGTAATTTTTATATTACATTTTCGAGAAAAAACATGTACAAATAAAAAAGGGTATACAATTATTCACATTAATTTCTACATGATAAAAAGACTCAAACACGAATACATTTTCAAGATTTAATGGTATGAAGATTAGATAGAGTATGTGTTCAATAAAATTGTTTATGATCACAATTAGGGTATCATATGAAAATCTCAGATCGTAGAAATTTTTACTGTTTGATCCTTTGACGGAGATTGCTAGGATGATATTTTTAGAGTATGCCATTGAGTTTGAAGATCAAATTAATACGAGTCCAAGGTTAAAAATAAACCGTCGATTTGATGCTTGATAAGATTGAGAGAAAAAATCGGATGAAAGATAAATACAACAAGATAAAAAATGAATTTTGAATTTTAAGCTTATTTTAGAAAAAAGTCTATATTTTGAATTTAAAATTCTAGACAAGATTTTCATGTGTCGTATTAGTTAGTTTGGGATATTCTTTATTTTATGGGCTTAGTTTATGAAGAGTATGATTCCTCCCACATTGTGGAGTTAATTTAGGAGAAAATACGATCAAATTCAAAAAAAAAATTTCTATTATGATGTGTTTATTTACCAAAATTATGATCTCTGCAATAAGAATTCAATCCCTCCACTCTTTCTTATTCATCTCCCTTACTAACCCTAGAACCCCAACTGAGACATAAATAGCCACTGGAAACCTGCTGCACCTGAAAAA